>APFE030017625.1:63382-73384 GCA_000404065.3 Pinus taeda
TTTGTGAAAGCCACCTTTCACGAGAAGGATAGTCATGCCACGACGATCCTTGAGAGAATTCACACAGATGTGTGTGGACCTTTCTCAGTAGCTTTGACAGCAAAGCACAGGTACTATGAGATCTTTGTTGATGATTTCTCCCGAAAGTGCTAGATCTTCTTCATGCAGAAGAAGAGCAATACATACTCAAAGTTCTGTGAGTTCAAAGCACTGGTCGAGAAGGAATCAGGGAAGAAGGTGAAGGCTCTTAGGAGTGACAATGGTGGTGAATTCATCTCTGGCGAGTTCAAGGACTTCTGCAGTACAGAATGGATTCGAAGAAAGCTCATAGCTCCCCATAACCCACAACAGAACGGGGTTGCTGAGCGGAAGAACAGAACGATCGTGGGTGTTTCACGGGCGATGTTGCATGATCAGAGCCTACCCCTTCACTTGTGGGCAGAGGCATGAAATACTATAGTATATGTGCAGAACCATTGTCCTCACAAGATACTTGGCATGAGTACACCCGAGGAGGCTTATTCTGGTAAGAGGCCTGATATTTCCCATTTGAGGATTTTTGGTTCTCCTATTTACATGTATGTGACGAAGGATGCCAGGAAGAAGCTGGAGCCAACCGCAGAGGTTGGGATATTTGTGGGGTACACTGATACGCCCCACAACTATCGTGTGTCTTTTCCAGACAATCGCAAGGTTGTTGTGCGACAGGATATACAATTTCAGGAGGAGAAAGCCATGAAGTGTTCGCTTGAGAGGGAGCCACACTTACATGTAGATGAGGAGCTATTAGTTCCTAAGAATGAGCTTCATGACGTGGATCAGCCACAAGATGAAGTTCATGGAGTGGAAGAGACCACTCATGCAACACCAACCATCAGAGGGTGAAAGCGCACTACAGAAGCTGAGCGACTGGCTCGAGATGCAGAGAAGGTTGTAGGACCACCTACAGCGGAGCGTAGACAGAGACAGTCACCTGATCGGTACACTAGATACATGGCTCTTGTGAGCAAATGTGTCATGATTGAGCCATCCTCTTTCGAGGAAGCTATGGAGGATCCTGCATGGGTAGATGCCATGGTGGAAGAGTATGATTTGATTGTCAGAAACAGTGCATGGGAGATTGTCCCAAGACCAGAGGGGAAATCAGTGGTGGGTTTGAGATGGATCTACAAAGTGATGTAGATGGGGTGGCACATCCATCAGATCGATGTGAAGACTACATTCCTTCCTGGAGGTTGGAGGAAGGAGGATACTACTTCAGCGGAGGTAGTGGATGCCACTGTTTATCGACAGTTGGTGGAGTCGCATGTGTGCAGGCTCAAGAGAGGCACATCGAGATATGGATCTTGGTACAGACAGGAGGATGCATATTGGGAAGGGAGCCCAACGGAGCACATCGACATCAGGTACCATCATATCAGAGATTGTGTGCAACGGAGAATCATATTACTTTCATATATTCCCACGGAGGATCAGGATGCTGATATCTTGACGAAGGCGCTCACCAAGAGCAAATTTGAATACCACAGAGACAGGATAGGGGTTGCAGATATTCCATATCTTGTTGAGAGGGAGTGTTGAAAATGCAACAAGATGATGGAGCTTAGTGAAAAGAAGTCGCCTTCACTAAGTGGGCCCGCAAGCTTTTTTGGCACAAAGTCTATTTTTAGACTATGTCTATTTTTAGATATGGATCATTGTCTATGAGTTGCAGGATGCTATTTGTGGATGATTGGTCATGTTGGTAAAAATAGATGGACCTCTATTTTTAGACATATGGGCGGAGTCTATTTTTAGACTGCCAGGCCAAAAAATAGAACAGACGAATATTATTAGCGCTTAATAATATTTGGACTATAAACATTATCTTATTCTCTTGGAGCACTTCAGTTCGAGCTACGGATATGGCACATGCAACTGCCAGAAGGAAATATGTGTTTCTTATGGGTTACTTGAGCTATTGCATGAAGGACTTCAGTTAGAACTTCAGTGATTGAGTTCTGTGGAGTTGAATGAGGAGTTGATGGAGTTGTGTTCAGTTTGACTTAGTTGAACTAGTTGTATTTAGTCTAAATAACAAATAGACTAAGTGATGAGTGGTGTGAATTAATTATTAATTAATTCACTAATTACTAACTCATAAATCAACTGAGGAATATATCAGTTAACTCAATGCATGGACAGTTCAGTGGAGACAAGTGTTAGAGATAAGTGAGAGGGAAAGATAGCTATCAGTTGTGACTATAGTTGTGCATGTGATTTGCACAATCAGTAGGATTGAGTTGCCAATGAGGATTGCGTAGTGTTACACAAGGGAAATACGAGTTTGGATCAGCCATTCTCATTCTATTCTCATGCAGGTTTGTGCAGTGGAGGCAAGCAAGCAGCAGAGGAGATTTGAGCCAGTGATTGATTCAGATCTGAGCTAGTTTGTGTGTAACAGGTGGAGATAGTGTTGAGTACTTGTGAGGAGCATTGTACTATGTATTGTTACATGTTCTCAATCAATATAATATACAAATAGTTGAGGGGTTTTTAGTTGTATGCTTTCCCTAGTACATACTATGTTGATATGTGTGATTGATGCTTCAATGTGTGCATGCGATTGTTTCTTTAATACTACAAATTCATGATCAACGTAGAGGAGGTTATGTATTATGCATGATTATGCAAATAGTGTATAATCAGGATAATCTCTGTGAATAAGTGTTATATTATTCAAAATTTCTACACAAATACTGTAAATACACCTTCATTTACTACCACCTCACCAATTATATCCACCACTGTCCATTCCCTAAACCTTTCATTTATCAGCTTTCTATCCAACCAAACTCCTCATCCTCATGTAGCTCATCTCCATCTATTTCAAGCCCTTCCTCAAGTACTAGCACTTTGCCCCCTAGTTAAGCCAGAATCTCAGCCATGGAAACAAATATGCACCTTTGGTTTTACCAGCACAACTCCATGGCATGCCCCAAGATTATCAAAGAAAAATATTTTTGTTTGATGCTACTGGTCAGTATACTACCCAACAACATGTGAACAAAATTACTGACTATTTTGAGTTGCATGAGATTGATGAGTCTGATGTCCAAATGAGGTTGTTTGCCCAAACATTAACTGGAGATGTTGAGAAATGGTTCAAAGCTTTAGCTACTAATCATATTGCAAACTTAGCTGCTTTTCATAGATTGTTTATTGATAGATGGGAGAGAAAGAAAGCCCCTCTACAAATACTTTCTAAATATGATAAAATTAGAAGAGATCCTAATGAGTCAGTTCAGGATTATTGTACTAGGTTCAATGGCATCTACAATGCAATCCCTGCTAATATTAAGCATCCACCATACATAGCATTAATTAAATTCCCTGATGGTTTTGACACTGATATGTCATACTAGTTAAGAGAAAGAAACCCTGAAACATTGGAAAAAATGAAAAGTAATGTTGTTAGTGTAGAAGCCAATCTATTAGCTAAGAAAGGTAGAATGAGAAGTGAAAAGAGAGTTGTCATTAAAGAGGAAACCTCCACTTCTGATCGTAAAATGGATAGTTTAGCAAAGAGTGTGGAAATAATAATTGATAGATTAGAAAACATGGAAAGAAAAACTCAGTGGGAGAATCAACAACCACCCCTAATAAGAAACCACAACTTTAGGAAGAATCCTAACACTAGAAAGAATGCCATACTAGATCAGAAAATTAGACCACCCTTCCAGGAAAACTATGCTGAGGGTTCACAAAACCATGAAGGAGAGAATGACACCCAGATAAATCTATTAGGGATTAAAAATGAAGATGTTTTACTTACTCAGGAAGAACAAGAATTGTACATGCTGCAACAATTGCAATTAGAATCTGGAGAGTCCTTCGACTTTAAATAGGGCTATGAATCTGCCATATATGAGGTTCACAAACAGTACAACTTGAGAAGTGAAAAGAACAATGAAACTCCCACTAAGAGATCAATCCAGACCCAAATTAAAAAGATAACAGAAGCTCTTGTAACCAAAGTCCTGCAAATCCTCCCTAGGGGAACTCAGGAGACTTCTAGCCCAAAAATTGTAGATATAACTTCATCTGAAATTCAAACTGAAACTGTTTCTCAAAACATTCCAAATAAGAGAATTCAAAACAAAACTACTGAAACACAGACTGAAGTGTCTAATGCTAAAAAAGAAGATAAAAATACATAGACCACATTCGCTAAGAAAGATCACATCCAATCAAACAAAACTCAATTGCCTTTCAACATTAAAACTAAGATAGCAAAATGGAAAATATTAGTCCCTTTCACTGAGCTAGTGAAAAATGAACCATATGGATCACAGATCAATCAAACATTGAATATAGGTGAAGGGGAGGATGATGTGAATTTGAATGATGATCAACCTGAGTTATAGTTTGGTCCTGAAGTAAATGGTACCCATCAACAAGGGGGTATCCCTCCTTTCTACATTAGTTTGAACATTCATGACAAAATATTACATAATGCTATGCTAGGCTCTAGGGCATCCCATAATTTAATGCCAAAGGTAATCATGGAGAGACTAAACTTAGATATCACTAGACCATATAAGGACCTATTTTCCTTTGACTCTAGCCAAGTTAAATGCCTCAGCCTGATAAAGGATTTGTGTGTAACTCTAGTCCAGTGCCCAGGAAAGAGTATTGTGTTGGACATATGAGTTGCTGATATCCCACCCAAATATGGAATGTTGTTATCTCACTCATGGGGAGCAAAATTGTAGGGATATCTACAATTAGATATGTCATATGCCACCATCTTTGTTTTTGGCCAACAAAGAAAACTTTATAGGGAGACCTTGACGAAATGCATGGTGAGTAGTAACCACATAATTTCCCTATATACTCCATGCATTCTGATATGGACTCTTTTATCTTGTACAATTCAGACCATGACAAAAAGGAAATCATAGCTGTAGAACAAAAATACAAAACACCTGATAGTGAAAACATTTTTCATGAGTCTCTATGGCATTTGGATATTAATGGATCTATGAATAGACTAGGAGAATGTGTAGGAGTGTGGATTCACAACATGGAAAACAATCATTCTAAGGGTCATGCATTTAGATTAAACTTTAAATGCACAAATAACATGGAAAAATATGAAGCTCTAATATTAGGATTAAAAATGGTTAGAAAACTTGGAGCCAAGAGAGTTTCTATAAGAAGAGACTCATAATTGATTATTAAACAAATCAAAGGTGAATACTCTGTAAATAATCCCAGACTGAGCCAATATAGAGAGATTGTCCTAGTTTTGATCAAAGACCTTCTGGAAATAGACTTTGCTGCCCTTCTTGGAAACAGAACATGCAAGCCCACAGTCTGGCTGCTTTTGCTAACACCTGCAAATTTCCTTTTCAGCCCAACCACTAGTACCCTGCAGAAGTGAGACATAGGCCTGTCATACCTGAAAATTTGAAATATTGGTAGATTTTCTCACAGGATTCTCAAATTTATGATTTCATGAATGCTGAAGGTGAGTTTCAAAATTGTAATATAGATACAGATTGTACAATAGACAATGACATACATAGTGGGATAGATGTAAATATTTTAGATATAGGTAAACCCACTAATTTCACTAAACTAGAAGTAGATAACTTAGAAAATGTAGAAATAGAAGAGATAATGAATGATGATCTTGAAATTCTAAACCTTAAAAATAATCTTTTTCCTAAGGGATTAGTCCCTTTAGAATATTTGTTTGATTCAAATGATGTATCTAGGAAACCAAAATTGGAGTCGTTAAGAGCAAATATAGAAGAATGTAACATAGGAACTGAAGAAAGACCAAAGTTCATAAAAATATCAAAAGCCTTGCCTCCAGATGAAAAGGTTAAATATATAAGTCTGTTCAAAGAGTTTCAAGATGTCTTTGCCTAGAGTTATGAAGACCTAAAGTCTTATGACACAGCATAATTCAACACAAGATACTTATCAAAGAAGATCATAAACCTTTTAAACAGAAACTTAGGAGAATTAATCCAGTTCTTATGCCATCAATTGAAAAGGAAGTCAAAATGATGTATGATGCCAAATCATAGCTCCCATTAGATATTCAGATTGGCTCTCAAACTTAGTCACTACTAGGAAGAAAATAGGAGAAATCAAACTATACATTGATTTCAGAAATCTGAACAAATTCTCATTGAAAGATAACTATCCTCTCCCAAAAATGGATCATATTCTTTAGAGGGTAGCAGGTTCATCCATAATTTCATTGCTTGATGGATTTTCTGGATATAACCAAATCTTAGTTCAACCAAAGGGCCAAGCAAAAACTGCATTTACTACTCCTTGGGGTACTTTCATGTATTTGAAAATGCCTTTTGGATTAATGAATGCAGAAGCAACATTTCAAAGAGATATGGATATAGATTTTGCTAAAGAAATCCATGACTTCCTAGTTGTTTACCAAGATGACATCACAATTTTTTCCAAATCTTATAATGAACATCTAGATCACTTGAGAAGATTTTTCATTAAATGTAGAAAATTTGGTATTTCCTTAAATCCCAAAAAGACACTATTTGATCTAGAAGAAGGTAAACTCTTGGGACATATAATATCTAAATATGGAATTAGAATAGATCTAGCTAGAATAGAGGCTATCCTGACCATCACCCATCCTAGAAACATCAAGGATTACAGTCATTTCTAGGAAAATAAAATAAAATTCTTAAGAGATTCATTTCAAATTTAGTAGAATTGATTAGAGAACTAAATAACATGTTAAGGAAACATTCAACACTTAAATGGATATTGGAGGCAAAACAGTCCTTTGAAGCTGTTAGACTCCGTCTTATGTCAGTGTGAGATTGATTCTTCTTCAAAACTCTGTTTTGAAGAAGAAATCATTAAATGTGTTTTTAGAATATGTATCAAATTCTCCAGCTCTTCAAAATATAGCAGCTTCCTCAGCTCCTACCTCTGCAAAAGCACAAACAGAAGAAAAGAAAACATCATCAGCAATCAGAGGCAAAGCAAGTTACAAGTAGGTGATGATGGATGGCCAGGAATGATGAGTGTAACGGATTTTTGAACTTGATGGTATGTATGATCATCCAAGCTTGCCTATGGCTGGAGACACCTGTCAGTTACTAGAAATACAATGTCATTCAAAGCTTGCTGCTCGTCGTATTCAATGCCCCAAGAAGGGTGGCAAAGGTGATGGGTCAGATGATAATGGAGAAGTTATAGCAACTTTAGACTCACGAATGGGATTAGAATCTCCATTGCTGTGGTTGCGGGCAGATCCTGAGATGGAGTACTTGGCACAGATACAAATCCATCAACCTGTGTAGATGTGGATAAGTCAATTGGAAAAGGACAAGGATGTTGTTGCACAACTACAAGCAATTGCAACGTTGTGTGGTTTTCCACGATTGTCATGTTCAATTGTTAATGCTTTGAATAACTGCCTTATTGATTCAAAGGTGTTGTAGAGAGTGAGGATTGAGTCAACATTTTCTTTAGCAAAAACAGCTACAGAGGAAACTGACTGGGCTGATCTCATGCATTTAATTAAGTTCTACAAAAGTCGGCGCTTTGATCCAGATATTGAATTTCCAAAGCCAAACGACTATCATGATTTTTCTGAGTACTTTGTTCTTGAGGTAATGATGTAAGGCAGCTCCAAGTGCAATTGCTATTGTGAGGGGCAGAGATGGAAAAAGTCCACCAGAAGCAATTGATTTTATTTTGCAGTTGTTAAAGTATAACGACAATAGTGGAAATTCATACTCAGATGTATATTGGCTGGCAGCACTTGTGGACTCGATAGGCAAGATTGAATTTGGGCAACAGAGTATTCAAGCGTTATTGCCACTCTTAAAGCGAATAAACTCTCTCTTGCAATTTGACAGATTGATGCCAAGCCATAATGGAGTCTTAACCATCAGTTGCATTCGTACTTTGACACACATTGCATTGAAATTGTCGCACTTTGTACCCATGGGACACTTAGAATAACTTATAAAACCATTCCAAGACGTTCAAAGCACGCCAGGGCAAATTCGTTTGGAAACAATTAAGGCACTGATTGATCTTGAGGTACATAAAAATGGCCTTAATGGTGCTCTCTCTTCAGCTGTGAAATTTATAATAGACGAATCATCCTTGCAAGTACAAACAAAAGCAGCTATGCATTGTCTACATCTATGTCCAATGCAACGGAAGTTGGGAAATAGGATATATAGGGTCGAAGCCTGGAGCTTCTTTGTTTGACTGTGCGCGACCTGTTGGGTGGGCGCGACCCGTTAAGGGGGTCCCAACAGTTGGAAAACAACATGGGCGCGACCTGTTGGGCATGCGCGACCCGTCCAAACCTACAACAAATCTCTTGCAATTTTGATTGTAATGCAGTTGTATAGATATGAAAGATGATCATCTCGTTGACTTCCCAGCTTTTCATACATATGACCGAAATGGCCTATTAGTTCGTCTGGGATCAGGATCAGGAGAACATTTGTCCTCCTCATTAAAACGTTACATCCAAGAGTTTTTGAAGGTGAATATGCAGAGTGCATATGTACCCGAATGGGCCGCGGAAGAGAAGATAAAACACAGAGAAATGGTTGCTCCTGAAGCGCGATATATTTTTGTGCGGAGTACTCAAAGTGCTGACAATGAACATCTTTGCAATATAAATAATAAGGAAGAGGTGCATAAGTGTCAGTGGACAAGTGATGGAGACCTTGCAGTTGCTTTTGTGCATTATCGATTCATGGTTTAGGAAGAAATTCCTGTAGTCTATGTTTATAAAACTTCAGTTACAGAGAATGTGGCGAAGACGCTTGAGGGAATTCCTGTTTACACCGTCAGCAATGCGAACAATGAATTTGTATTGGTTTCGGACCCGAATAGTTCAAAGTCCCTCGGGTTACTCTGTTTCAGACAACAAGATGCAGAGGCCCTCCTTGCACAGGTACAACTTCGACAACCAATGTTAAGACGTGGAGCGAAGGTTGTACCCATTCCACTTGAAACGGTTTATACACTTAACGTTGAAGGAATTGCATTCTGTTTTTTGCCAGATCCTGTCCAAGTTAAATATGCATTACATATGAAGTCAAAATACTTGTCAAAATCTTTTGATGGGGTGCCTGTGTTTCAGCATTAACATGCAGTCAGATTGCCTGGTTATAACGAAAAATAATCGACGGTTATATCGACTCTACTTCTGCAAGGAAGATTTAGAAAGAGAACTTCTATGGAATTTGAAAAACCAACCAAAGACATCCTGACTATCCTCAGATATTCTGGTGGGAAGTTTGGAAGGCATCCTTAAAAAAATGGAGGAGAGAAGAATTTGACACCTAACCCTTCACTTTAGCTAAAAATAAACAAAGATATATGTCACCAGAAGGATAGGATTCGTATTCTTATCTATAACCTCAGTTAGTCATACAATGGGATCTGCGCTCCAATTCTTAGTATTTTTGGTTAGTCATTAGAGAATTTCAAGGAGAAAGTTGTTCTTTTTTCTATTTATGTAACTTCAGGTGAAATAGCGCTCAGGTTTTTTGGGTTGATCTAATTTCTCCTACAACAGTCTTATTTAATGTATTAAAAATCATTTGTAAAAGGGAGTGAGAGGAAGGGAGAATTCTGAGCGCTGGTGGAGAACAGAGAGCTTCATTGTACATTCTTTGACATAGATTTTAATTAAAAAATGCAGCTCTGACCCCTGAGATTCCTGTGGTTTGAGATTTGACATTTGTGTCCTCTTTTGTTTCATATGTAGCCTGTTATGTATTCCTTTCATTTCATGATCATTTCCAATTGAACAAATGAAGTGTTTAGGTAGAATTCATAATATTTTATGCTCTGCCTATAAGTTTGTTCATATTTAATGTTTTCTTCTGTTTGACAAGGATTCATCTTTTATGCCCTTGTCAGCTCCTCAGCAGTCTTGTCATTCCATTTAATCTCAATTTGATGTTAAATTTCTTGCCTACCTTGCCT
>APFE030017625.1:73692-176175 GCA_000404065.3 Pinus taeda
CAAGAACTCATAGAATTGCCTACAGATGTTTACGTTGACAATGTGCAGCTGGAAGTATGTATTGCAGAGTTGGGGCAGCCAACAGAGTCTGGCTTCCATGATCCAATGGCAACTTACATGGACACATTTTTCAGTTTGATTGATAGATCAGGCTGTCTTGTACGTGACCAGGCTCATTACGTGCATGAAGAGCTGCCAGCAATAACATCTCCATCCTGGTGGAAGCATTCTAAAGTGGCATCATTTTCAGGTTTACTTGAATGGTTAATCTAGAATTTTAGTATTACCTGATCTATCATTTGTACAGCCAAGTAGGGTAGATTTTGTAAATAAATAAGCAGCCATAAGGCAACATTTTGTTCCAGTTTCATTACAGTTTAGTTTGAAGTTTGTCTTTCAATCAATTCAATCAGTTTCCAGTCAATACGTTGAGTCTTCAGTTGTGTTAATTTGTTCAAATGATGACTCCATTGCCCAATGGGTGGAGGCACTGTCTGCTCTCCTAAAGTTCTGCGGTTCTTGGCACCTCCAAAAAGCGGCAGCTGCCATCCCAAGTGGAGCCGATGTTAGACTCCGTCTTATGTTAGTGTGAGATTGATTCTTCTTCAAAACCCTGTTTTGAAGAAGAAATCATTAAATGTGTTTTTAGAATATGTATCAAATTCTCCAGCTCTTCAAAAGGCAGCAGCTTCCTCAGCTCCTATCTCTGCAAAAGCACAAACAGAAGAAAACAAAACATCATCAGCAATCAGAGGCAAAGCAAGTTACAAGCAGGTGATGATGGATGGCCAAGAATGATGAGTGTAAGGGTTTTTTGAACTTGATGGTATGTATGATCATCCAAGCTTGCCTATGGCTGGAGACACCTGTCAGTTACTAGAAATACAATGTCATTCAAAGCTTGATGCTCGTCGTATTCAACGCCCCAAGAAGGGTGGCAAAGGTGATGGGTCAGATGATAATGGAGAAGTTATAGCAACTTTAGACTCACGAATGGGATTAGAATCTCCATTGCTGTGGTTGCGGGCAGATCCTGAGATGGATTACTTGGCACAGATACAAATCCATCAACCTGTGCAGATGTGAATAAGTCAATTAGAAAAGGACAAGGATGTTGTTGCACAGCTACAAGCAATTGCAACGTTGTGTGGTTTTCCACGATTGTCATGGTAAATTGTTAATGCTTTGAATAACTGCCTTATTGATTCAAAGGTGTTTTGGAGAGTGAGGATTGAGTCAGCATTTGCTTTAGCAAAAACAGCTACAAAGGAAACTGACTGGGCTGATCTCATGCATTTAATTAAGTTCTACAAAAGTCGGCGCTTTGATCCAGATATTGAATTTCCAAAGCCAAACGACTATCATGATTTTTCTGAGTACTTTGTTCTTGAGGTAATGATGTAAGGCAGTTCCAAGTGTAATAGCTATTGTGAGGGGCAGAGATGGAAAAAGTCCACCAGAAGCAATTGATTTTATTTTGCAGTTGTTAAAGTATAACGACAATAGTGGAAATTCATACCCAGATGTATATTGGCTGGCAGCACTTGTGGACTCGATAGGCAAGATTGAATTTGGGCAACAGAGTATTCAAGCGTTACTGCCACTCTTAAAGCGAATAAACTCTCTCTTGCAATTTGACAGATTGATGCCAAGCCATAATGGAGTCTTAACCATCAGTTGCATTCATACTTTGACACACATTGCATTGAAATTTTCGCACTTTGTACCCATGGGACACTTAGAAGAACTTATAAAACCATTCCAAGACGTTTAAAGCACGCCAGGGAAAATTCGTTTGGAAACAATTAAGGCACTGATTGATCTTGAGGTACATAAAAATGGCCTTAATGGTGCTCTCTCTTCAGCTGTGAAATTTATAATAGACGAATCATCCTTGAAAGTACAAACGAAAGCAGCTATGCATTGTCTACATCTATGTCCAATGCAACGGAAGTTGGGAAGCAGGATATACAGGGTCGAAGCCTGGAGCTTCTTTGTTTGACTGTGTGCGACCTGTTGGGTGGGTGCGACCCGTCAAGGGGGTCCCAACAGTTGGAAAACAACACGGGCGTGACCTGTTGGGTGTGCGCGACCCGTCCAAACCTACAACAAATCTCTTGCAATTTTGATTGTAATGCAATTGTATAGATATGAAAGATGATCATCTCGTTGACTTCCCAGCTTTTCATACATATGACCGAAATGGCCTATTAGTTCGTTTGGGATTAGGATCAGGAGAACATTTGTCCTCCTCACTAAAACGTTACATCCAAGAGTTTTTGAAGGTGAATATGCAGAGTGCATATGTACCCGAATGGGCCGCGGAAGAGAAGATAAAACGCAGAGAAATGGTTGCTCCTGAAGCGCGATATATTTTTGTGCGGAGTATTCAAAGTGCCGACAATGAACATCTTTGCAATATAAATAATAAGGAAGAGGTGCATAAGTGTCAGTGGACAGGTGATGGAGACCCTGCGGTTGCTTTTGTGCATTATCAATTGATGGTTGAGGAAGAAATTCCTGTAGTCTGTGTTTATAAAGCTTCAGTTACAGAGAATGTGGCGAAGATGCTTGAGGGAATTCCTGTTTACACCGTCAGCAACGCGAACAATGAATTTGTATGGGTTTCGGACCCGAATAGTTCAAAGTCCCTCGGGTTACTCTATTTCAGACAACAAGATGCAGAGGCCCTCCTTGCACAGGTACAACTTCGACAACCAATGTTAAGCCGTGGAGCGAAGGTTGTACCCATTCCACTTGAAACAGTTTATACACTTAAGGTTGAAGGAATTGCATTCCGTTTTTTGCCAGATCCTGTCCAAGATAAATATGCATTACAGATGAAGTCAAAAGATTTGTCAAAATCTTTTGATGGGGTGCCTGTGTTTCAGTATTAACATGCAGTCAGATCGCCTGGTTATAACGAAAAATAATCGACGGTTATATCCACTCTACTTCTGCAAGGAAGATTTAGAAAGAGAACTTCTAAGGAATTTGAAAAACCAACCAAAGGCATCCTGACTATCCTCAGATATTCTGGTGGGAAGTTTGGAAGGCATCCTAAAAAAAATGGAGGAGAGAAGAATTTGACACCTGGCCCTTCACTTCAGCTAAAAATAAACAAAGATATCTGTCACCAGAAGGATAGGATTCATATTCTTATCTATAACCTCAGTTAGTCATACAATGGGATCTGCGCTCCAATTCTTAGTCTTTTTGGTTAGTCATTAGAGAATTTCAAGGAGAAAGTTGTTCTTTTTTCTATTTATGTAACTTCAGGTGAAACAACGCTTAGGTTTTTTGGGTTGATCTCATTTCTCCTACAACAGTCTTATTTAATGTATTAAAAATCATTTGTAAAAGGGAGTGAGAGGAAGGGAGAATTCTGAGCACTGGTGGGGAACAGAGAGCTTCATTGTACAGTCTTTGACATAGATTTTAATTAAAAAATGCAACTCTGACCCCTGAGATTCCTGTGGTTTGAGATTTGACATTTGTGTCCTCTTTTGTTTCATATGTAGCCTGTTATGTATTCATTTCATTTCATGATCATTTCCAATTGAACAAATGAAGTGTTTAGGTAGAATTCATAATATTTTATGCTCTGCCTATAAGTTTGTTCATATTTAAAGTTTTCTTCTGTTTGACAAGGATTCATCTTTTATGCCCTTTTCAGCTCCTCAGCAGTCTTGCCATTCCATTTAATCTCAATTTGATGTTAAATTTCTTGCCTACCTTACCTCAGGGGATAATCTGTGTTCTTGATTACATTTCTCTGCTCAAGCTGTTACTTTGCCCATGTAGCCCAGAAAAAACCCCATCATTTTATTAAAAACCCTTTTTATCAATTTACTAGCCTAAAATCAGTATTCCTTATTGGTCATCTCAGTCCCTTTGAAGACTTTTTTTTGCCGAGATAGACCGGAGAGAGCCCTCTCCTACCCCGTAGGGCTAGCTACGAGGCTAAGTGGTTTGATTTTGCCTTGGAGTTTACCTTTTTCAGCCTGAGGTGAAATTTCAAGTGCTAACAGAAGCCATCAAAGAAATTCTTAACAAAACTCTAGTCCTCATAAGTCCTGATTTTCAGAAAGATTTTATAATTTTTTCTTTTGCTTTAGAACATACTATTGCAGCAGTCATGCTGCAAAAGAATGATCAAGGATATGAACATCCCATTGCATTTTTCATTAAATATTTAAGAGATGCAACACTAAAGTACAACATAATGGAAAAATAAGCATTAGCTTTAGTGAAAGCTATTAAATATTTTAGAGTGTATAGCTTGTATTCACACATCATTGCTTATGTTCCAAATTTAGTAGTAAAGGACATTTTGACACAAAATGGGCCTGAAGGAAAGAGAGGCAAATTGATTTCCACTATTTTGGAATATGACATAGAAATAAAGCCTACAAAACTTATCAAAGGCCAAGGTTTAGCCAAACTCATGGCTGAATTGAACTATCAGGCCCTAGATATAAATTTCATTGGTGCCCTAGATGATCAGGAAGAGATGGCAACTCCACATATCAGTGAACCTTTTACAGATTCACCTTGGTATGCAGATATCATATTTGTCTTACTAAACTTACAAGCTCCTCCTGGTTTATCTAGAACTAAAGCCATATTTTTGAAAATGAAATCAATGAGATATTGTATCATAGATAATGCTTTATTTTGGAAGGATAATGGTGGTATTCCATTAAACTGTTTACTAAAATATGAAGATGATAAAATTATGCAAGAATTTCATGTAAGAGATTGTGGAGGATACTTGTATTAGAAAACTACTGCTGACAAAATTTTGAGGGTCAGTTTTTACTAGCCCAATCTTTTTGCAGATGTTAAGAAACATGTCACCTCATGTCATAAACATTAGATATTTGAGGGAAAAAGAACAATTTTACCTTTACCTCTCAAACCCATCTCCATAGAGGTGCCATTTCAACAATGGGGTTTACACTTCATTGGAGAAATTCACCCAGCCTCCTCAGCCTAGCATAAATGGATTTTGAAAGCCACTAATTACTTTATCAAATGGATAGAAGTCATCCCTTTTAGACAAGATACAGACTCTATTATTATCTCATTCCTTGAAAACAATATCTTGTCAAGATTTGGATGCCTCCAAAAGCTCATTACTGATAATGCAGCTACTTTTCAATCCAAGAAAATAGTAGAATTTTGTAGCAAATATCACATCACCCTTGGCCATTCCACTACCTATTACCCTCAAGGTAATGGAGTTGTAGAATCCTCTAACAAAAGCCTTGTCAATATCATTAAGGAATTATTGGAAGACAACAAAAAGACATGGAACAAAAAGTTGGTCAATGCCTTATGTGCAGATATACTAACTACTGAAAAGTCCATTGGTACATCTCCTTATCAGTTAGTATATGGTATGGAATTTTTTTTCCATCCTCTTTAGGAGTACCAGTGATGAATATCATCCAGGAGTTGCAAGAAGAACCAAATGATATCTAGAGGAGGATAAATCAAACAATACACTTGCAGCAAACTAGAGAAGAAGTCTATGTCAAATCACAAGTAATCCAGGATAAAATCAATTTTTTTTTTGATAAAAAGACTAAAACTGATGATTTTTACATAGGTGACAAAGTACTTAAATGGGATTCTAGAAGAGAAGACAAGGGCACACATGGAAAATTTGATTTTCTGTGGAAAGGCCCATATGTCATTTATGCTTACAAAGGTAGTAATGCATTTTCTTGAGAGAGTTAGATGGTACAAATCTACCAAGAGGACCTATCAATGGTAGAATGCTGAAGCATTACTTTTCCACAGATTAATAATAGTTCACTTTACTCATTGTATATAACAGTGCAGAGTTTAGATTGGTTTGGATGGTAATCTTTTGAAGTTGTCGCCCAGAGAGAAGGCCCTGAGCTTTGAAGGGTTCACCATCATAAGTATGAATAAAGAAGAATCACAGAAGAATAGTTTACAAGGTAACTTCAGCCACAGTTTCAAAGGCTACTGATCTTAAAGTTTTTGACATTTCACCAGGAAATGCCATCCCCATGTGGAGCCACAGTTAGGTTCCTATAATAATAGGATTCATAATTTTGAATTGGCTATGGTTAGCCTTGTAATATTGCACATACTTTTACTTTCTACAAAATTCTTTCCATATTAAAAATTAAAAAATGTAAATAGGGTATGTCCTAAAATAATAATCAAAGGACAAAAAGAAAGAGAAAAAGGCTAAAACAAGTGAAAAATATGAACCCCAAAAAGAAATAAAATAGATCATGAAATCCTGCAAATTCAAATGCCACTACTTTTTACTTTACTATGCAAAATAAGGTTGTGTGCAGCTTTTTAGAAATGCCACAATCCATGATGGTCAAATAGCTTAATCTTGACTCATTCATGTTTTAAATTTTATATTGATAGATAGAGAATAGAGATCTAGCCAAAAAACCTTAGCAGATCAGTAGTTAGGTAGAGAATAAAAATGAACTCATCAGTTTAATCTAAACCATTGGAATTTATAAGGTTAGATTTAGATAGTTTGCTTGTCAAAAAAAAGGAAATAAATGGTCTGCAAGCTCAAATGCACCGAATAAAGTGAAGAAAAAATGTTAGGATAAATAAAGGGTAGGTAGAAGAAAGGTTGCAGATGCACAAGGTTGTTAAATCAAAAGCACATTTATCATGCTTAATCCCATGTTTCATGTGCAGGATCATTTATGAGGATGAAAAGATATTCACAACCTCGTTTGATTAATTTCCCCTCATTTTGTTTCACCCCCACATACTTATTTGCTAATTTCCTCATTATCCCTTTATCATTTATAAATCCCCTTTTCCACTCATTTTGACCCTTACCCCTTCATTTCACACATTCCCCTAGTACTTACCCTGCAAAACTCACCCCCTTACCCAAAACCCCTTTTCCCTAGTGTGAAACCCATTCCCCATTGCAAATATTACCTTCCCCCGTTATTAATTTCCCTATTTCACTTCAAAACCCATAAAAACCCCCTTATCCTAATTTTTTATCCCGCTGCATTAGTTAATTAACTCCCCAATCATATTTCCTTGACAAACCCTTTTAACCCACCAACCTTCGGTGCAATTAAAAAACCTCACCACAATAAACCCTGGTCCCACTCCATTAAACTTGTTGCTTATATTTTAATGCCTACCTTATGTATTAATTAATTACAATTATTTGTAATTAAATCATGGGCCCCGCAAATCCTGGTCTCGATTCCCTCCAGGCATCTTAACCATGTGAGAGTTGTCCGATCTCCCACCCCCAGATCCAACAGTGCGCATCCATATCGTGCACATTCATCATCTGACAAATAGTAGCCCGAGAGCACGCGAGATTTTCAATTATGCCTCGGCACTATTATGCTATGTGGTGGCCCCAAGCTAGATTGCATGCTTGTGAAAAACACCTCCTGCCCTCCAAAAGCGGTGCGATGGCCCCAGAAAACTACCTCCCTGCCCAAACCAAAAACCACCCACTATATTTGTAGTTTCCACACCAAAATGTAACCATTACCCATTAAAAGGCTGGAAAAGCCCCAATGCACTCTTTTCACTCGTTTTCACTGTAACTGCTGCTCAAGAAATTCTGCGACACCTTGAACCTCTGCGACCAAAATTGACCATTATCCGCCACCTGAAGAAGCTCCAGACACCCAATTCGAGTAGCCAGTTCATAGCTGAAGCCACCGTACACTCTGCATTCACCATTGAACTCAATATGCAAGCCATAGCACCAAGTTCCAGGTATTCTTGGGAATACCAGAACGACCCTTTAAATTGAAGGTGTACAGTCCAATTAAAAGATTAATTAGTTTAAATTAATTAATATATTTGCGTAAATTGAAGAGTAATCTACTTGTATAACCCAAACCCTTCGTTTACAGGCTGTAACTACCAACCCACTATTCCAGGGCTTCCAAAACTTACTTCTACAACCACTACAAGCCTAATTCATACATCTACTCCTAAATATGGCTTCCCAGACCTCTCCAGACATGAGACCTTTGTCAACCCCTCACTTGGACATTGACCACCTGGCATTAGCAAATAAGGATTTTAAAATAAAAGATACTGCTTCACCAGCTTACCTTCTAAAGCTCCACTGCTGGAGTAAGGAAAATTTCCCAAACTATAATGTTGGCATCCACCTTTGGGAACCTAATTTACCCAAATATTTGTTTCCAGAAGTGCACCCTTTCCAAGATATCATCCATTTTTGTCATGCTTGCTATATTCCTAGCCAAAGAGCTATTTTTGCGTCTAACCAGCAGCTATTATTTACCATCACTATAGTGTCTATTAACCAAATGATGCAGGTCCAACCAAGCCCTAAGCAGACCCCATTGTCTATTGGTGACTTGCGAGACCTATATTCCAGACTAGACTTGGCTAAAATAGCACAAAGTTTCTAGACTTTCATCATAGAAGACCTCCATACTCGCACAGATAGTCCTCCTTATTCTGCCACCATTTTTTTAGAGAGAGGTAGACAGATTATTACCATGCTCTCTTGTATCTTAGGATATACCTCAGATGAGCATGTGGGTGAGATTATCCTAGCCTTTCTTTCCATTTTTAGCCCAGGCAAGCCTCCTGTTGTCATCTACAACTATGCTCAGTTCATTACAGACAAGATGCATGAAAAGTTCACTAGAATACCAACTGAGAGATTCTTCAAGTACTCCTCTGTGTTACTTCATATGTTTTTATGTTATCAATTAGACAAATTCCCTGTTAGCATCCAGAATTTGGATACCAAAGGGAATCCAAGGTCAGTTATTTATTGGACACCCTTAATCCAGAAATACTCCACTGCATTCACCTATAAGGACTTCATCGATTCATTTATCCATCTAGTCATGAACACGATGACCAGTAACCCTCAGCCTAGAATCAACCAAGAAATCAAAAGGGTGTTATAATTGGCCAAAATCAACAAGGTGGGAGACTGGTATCTTTACCAGAACCACACAGAAATTAGAGTTTATGGATGCCAACTTGCCCCTTACAAACTTACCAAATACCTCCCTATGAGGATATTTCCACTAGAATATTTTAGGCATATCATCAATTCAGATGAAGTCAACTTCCTAGCAGCTAGGAAGAAAACCCAATTTAAAATGAAAAATCAATTGGGTCCCTTCATTTGTAATAACAAAGAGGTTGGACCAGAGGCTAACAAGATGTTGCAACAAATGAAATTCAGTAACAACTTTATGTGGCAGTATGACCCTCATGGGGTCATAAATAAGTTAAGAATCAAGGTCAAATTGGGACCTTTCATCCACCATCCTAGACCTGATACTGAGATGTTTTCCAACCAATCAGAATGGTTGGAAAATACATTAATTGACATGGATAGCACATTAGTGGATGTAGAAAATACACTGATTGATGTTGAGAAGCAAATTGATCAAAGTTATTTCGCGCAAGTTCCAGAACTAGGGGAACCCATGAATAATCCTCTTGTTTTACAGACTCCAACAAATGATGAGAGAAATCCAAAGAGAAATAGGGAGGAGGGTTCCAGTTCTTCTATGGAAACCATAGATGAGCATTTTGAGCTCTGAAAAGGCCAAAGATGAATCCCGTGACTGAACAGGAGGAAACCATTTAATCAGTGGAAATCACTGAAACTGAAACAATGGTATAAATAAGAAAGGGTACAATTGCTTCAGGAGAAACACAACAACCATAAACTTTTAACACTCAACTAATTGAGAGACAACTAAATGTTGAGGTTTCTTCTTTTACCAGGCCAGCAGACAAGGAAAAATATATTAAGGACATGTATAAGGAGATCAAAATGATAAATGAGAAGTTGAAGGTTGAAACATATGCCCAATACTTCAAGCACACACCAGCCAATCAAAGTAGATTGATGTTAGTTTTTGACATCAAAGCAGGAAAAAAGCAGGTGTCCTTTATATAGCCTATTGTTCAATAGCCAAAAATATCTGCTGACAATAGAAAAACTGATTTTGAAGTGTTGGCCAGGGATGTTCACCCCATTGACCAAATAGAATTTCATAAATTGGATGGAGAGATGATCTACTCCACCCTGATAGGAAAGGCCATGGCTGCACACAAGTTGCAAAGTTCACTAGACAACGTTACAACCCAATACAAATTGGAAAAGACCTCCTCATAGGCCAAAGATAATAGGATCAAGTCATTAGAGGACTTGGTAATTAAGCTGGGTCATAATCCAAATGACATCAAAGCTGCTGAAAAGTTAATCAAGAAGAAGAATGAGGATATAGCAGCTCTCAAGAAACAACTAAAGTTGCCTCATTCAGAACACCCACAAACAAAAGAGGTCTTGGAGAGCCAAACAAATCACGAGGAAATGATGGACCATGTGCTTCAATTGAATGATCAGCTAAAGGAAATGGAAAAGGAGTTAGATAGCTTGATACAGCTAAAACAAGCTAGTCTTGAGACTGCCCCTACCACTGTTATCCCAATAGTTATTGTTGCAATACCTTTCACTCTGGTAGCATCCTTAGCTCTTACAACTCCAATGGCTACAACATTGCTAACTTCTACACTGTCTACATCAACAATAGGGTCAACAACAACAGGGTCAATAGGTGAGGAGGCAAGAAAGTTGGTCAAAGAAATGGAAGACATGTCCATTCAAACCACTGAAATGAAAAAGCTCAAGGAAAAGCTGACCAGTCTGGAGACTGACTACAAGCTTGCCTAGATTATCCATAAGGAAGAAGTGCAGAAGCTAACCAGGATGAATGAAAGAATAAAAATCCTGGAGAAGGAACTGACATTGAAGGAACCCCTAGGTCAGGCTAAGGAACAATTATGGGCCAATATCATTGACTATGTCAATGATATTTGGCCATCCATCCAAGTAATTTTTGAGCAGATTGACTTAATAAAACAGGCTACAAAAGCCATACAAAGAGGAAAAGCAGAACTGGGAGACATGCCAAAGGAAGCTGCAAGGTTCATTGACTTCCTCAACTCCAAAAATAAGTATGAATTGCAGGAATTAAAGATACCTGACAAAACAGGTACAATACTGGAAGTGAAAATGGTTCTCACCAAGAGGAATTTAATGTTAAACCTTGAAGATAGGTGCCAAACCATGCAACTGGCTATAGACAAGTTCATGGTTAAGTTTGAAGTTTTGAGGAAAAAGGTTGGCCCAATCGCTTGGTAATAAACAACAAGTTAATGACCCAGGAGGACTAGAATAGAAAAATTAGAGAAGTCTCTAGAGATCAAGTGAATACTTCATCCATGAAGGGGACACCTACTAGCAAGGTCTTATACCAAACTTTTGAGAATCTATTTTACCTCCAACATGAGGTAAAACACCTTTTTGTGAATAAGCCTACTTTTACCAAGTACATAGAGGCAGATGAGATTTACATGAAGATGATAAATATCCAATTACCATATGCTGAAAAATGGGAGAAACTAAATGATTCACTGTAGAAATACATAGTCAAAATGTAAAAATCTACAAGAAGGAACCCCTAGGTCAGGCTAAGGAAAAATTATGGGCCAATATCATTGACTCCGCCAATGATATTTGCCCATCCATCCAAGTAATTTTTTAGTAGATTGACTTAATAAAACAGGCTACAAAAGCCATACAAAGAGGAAAAGCAGAACTGGGAGACATGCCAAAGGAATCTGGAAGGATAATTCACTTCCTCAACTCCAAAAATAAGTATGACTTGTAGGAATTAAAGACACCTGACAGAATAGGTACAATACTGGAAGTGAAAATGGTTCTCACCAAGGCGAATTTAAAGTTAAACCTTGAAGATAGGTGCCAAACCATGCAACTGGCTATAGATAGATTCATGGTTAAGTTTGAAGTTTTGAGGAAAAAGGGTCTGCCCAATCCCTTGGTAATAAACAACAAGTTAATGACCCAGGAGGACTACAACAGAAAAATCAGAGAAGTGGCTAGAGATCAAGTGAATACTTCATCCATGAAGGGGATACCTACTAGCAAGGTCTTATACCAAACTTTTGAGAATCTATTTTACCTCTAGCATGAGGTAAACCACCTTTTTGTGAATAAGCCTACTTTTACCAAGTACATAGAGGCATATGAGGTTTACATGAAGATGATAAATATCCAATTACCATATGCTGAAAAATGGGAGAAACTAAATGATTCACTATAGAAATACACAGTCAAAATGTAAAAATCTACAGGAAGGAACCCCTAGGTCAGGCTAAGGAACAATTATGGGCCAGTATCATTCACTCCTTCAATGATATTTGGCCATCCATCCTAGTAATTTTTGAGCAGATTGACTTAATAAAACAGGCTACAAAAGCCATACAAAGAGGAAAAGAAGAACTGGGAGACATGCCAAAGGAAGCTGCAAGGATCATTCACTTCCTCAACTCCAAAATTAAGTATGAATTGCAGGAATTAAAGATACCTGATAGAACAGGTACAATACTGGAAGTGAAAATGGTTCTCACCAAGAGGAATTTAATGTTAAACCTTGAAGATAGGTGCCAAACCATGCAACTGGCTATAGACAGATTCATGGTTAAGTTTGAAGTTTTGAGGAAAAAGGGTCTGCCCAATCCCTTGGTAATAAAAAACAAGTTAATGACCCAGGAGGACTACAATAGAAAAATCAGAGAAGTAGCTAGAGATCAAGTGAA
This sequence comes from Pinus taeda, assembly GCA_000404065.3. Classification (NCBI taxonomy): domain Eukaryota; kingdom Viridiplantae; phylum Streptophyta; class Pinopsida; order Pinales; family Pinaceae; genus Pinus; species Pinus taeda. The sequence continues at coordinate 86,377 of APFE030017625.1, forward strand.
TACTTCATCCATGAAGGGGATACCTACTAGCAAGGTCTTATACCAAACTTTTGAGAATCTATTTTACCTCCAGCATGAGGTAAAACACCTTTTTGTGAATAAGCCTACTTTTACCAAGTACGTAGAGGCAGATGAGATTTACATGAAGATGATAAATATCCAATTACCATATGCTGAAAAATGGGAGAAACTAATTGAATCGTTGTAGAAATACACAGTCAAAATGTAAAAATCTACAGTAAGATTGAAAAGCACTATAAAAGGATAAATGACAGGCCACCTAGATGAAAGTGTATCAGTTGAAAGTTCAGAGTGAATAGAACATCCAGCACGCATACCAAACAACAAACCATATATTAAAAGGAAAAATATCAAAGATTAAAGACAACACAACCTAATAAACAGGGACAACAAACAACAGTTCAATAGTTGTCTCTATCTTCTTGCATGAAGATATTTGTTTCTCCTAGATTTGTTCCCAAGATAGTTTGGGATATTTTGTAAATTATTTTTGTATAAATACTTCATAAATTCAAAGTATTGAGTGTGGATTGCTATACATTTGTAGAGTTAGTTCGATCATAAACCTAAGGGTTATTATACCAATTTTCCAAGTCAGTAGATTGGACCAAGTAATAAAGAGATTGCATTACAGGATTCATGTGTTGAGCTATTACAGTGAAGTATTTTCTTTGTCAAATTTTTTATTTTCTTACGTTTTTTCACAAACTTAAATTTCATCTAAAGTTGTTTGAATTAACTAGAAGTTTATCTCAAAATTTGTTTAAGTACACTATGTTTTGAACAGTTGATCATTTACATGTTTTCTTCTGATATCTGAATCTGAGAATCCTTAATTTCTCTCCCATCCTGATTGACCTCTTTCACTTTCTTCATAATCCGGACTAAGGAACCCTTAATTTCTTTTTGGATCCGATTGAAAACCACTTCACCATTCGACCTTGAGATCAACTCTCCTATCTTGCCCTGTAGACACTATTTTAAAAACTTGATCCAGTCCTGTTTGCTTGACATTTGACTCCATAACCCAATGACAAAAACATCCCTCTAAGTAAGTGATCCCACCACCAAATCCAAATAAAAACCCAAGTACAATCATAACTAGCCTAAAATCAAATAACTAAACAAAGTTAAATAAAAAATAGAGAGCCCTCTCTGAGAATTAGGAAGGCTAGATCCTAATCTCCAAAATTGGTTTGTGGTTACCTCTAATCATTTCTTTCTCAAACACTCTAGAGAAATATTGGAGTGATAAATGAGTTTCCTTTGCATTGGTTACTAGTTTGCATAGGCCATGACCCTTTATAGTATGAACTTGTTCAAATTCTATATCATATTCTTGAAGATGGATCATCCAATTAACCTTTTATCACCAAACTCTTGCTATATGAGTAGGGTTCTCATTGTTGGATGGGGTACAAATATATTTTTATGTGCTTTAAGTAAATAGGGCCTAAAATACTTCACTTATTTGTATACTGCATCAATGGAAGGGTAATTTAACTTTGGGCCTTGTAGACTAGCACTCATAAAAGAAAGAGGCCACTCATTTCCTTCATTGTCCTTCTGAGTAATTATGTATGCAATTGATAAATCTGAAGCAAATGTATAGAGAAAGAAATATTTGCCAAAATCTGGACTACATAGTGCGGGTATATCAACGATAACCTATTAAAGCATCCTTCTTCCATTTTCCCCATATGTATATTGCATCTCTCTTGATCATATCCTATATTGGGTTGACTATATAAGCGTAATTAGAGATGAATTTGATGAGGAAATTGATTTTCCCTAAGAAAGACTCCATGGCTTTCTTTTATATTGGAAATGGACTTGTGCGATAGACTTGACGCTCTCAAGATCAATCCTGATTCCACTCTTCACTATGATGTTCCCTAGTAGAATCCCTTCAGACACACCAGAGACGCTCTTCTTGGAATTTTTGATGCTTGATTTATGGCCTAGGGCAACCCCTCCTTCTAGACTTGGTCCAAAAATTTAAAAAACAATGTTTTATTCCATGTACGCTACTTTGCCCTGAGATAAAAGCGTGTACACACAGGTTAGTCAATACCCAACCCATGTATATGTGTTAAAACACTTTAAAAAAATTAAATTTCCTTAACTATGGGCAGAGTTCACGGGTTTTACCTGTTTTTTACCTCCTAGTGCCCGTGGCCCAACAGTTTCCCAATTAAAATACTAATTGGGAGAAGTATAAATAGACTTCTATGCGAAGGCCCTAAGGAGCAGAAGAGATAGAATTATTATACTGAGATTATCCCTAACTGAGTCTGAAGTATCCCTGTGCTTTAAGCACTTCCCCAAGTTTCAGGAAACTCTTGTTTCCTTGAGTGTTGATATTCTCCCACTTGCTTGAGATATCATGGTATTGGTTATGGAAGGAATCTGTTGAAGATTGGGACTAGACGGATCTGGAGGACAGTTTTGCTTGGAGCCAGAAGAAGAAGACTTAGGTGAATTCTCTCTGTGTTGGTTATAGCTTTCTACAATAAAAAGAAACACTGTCTTCTTCCTGAGATTAACTTTGTTTATGCATAAGATATTGTTGTAATTCATGTATGAATGTTATTTTGATGTATAACTAATCATTTTCTTATATGATGTAGAGTTAGTTTCATTAAAATGCTTTATCTATATGCTGTTATGTATGTTCGAATTGGTTGATTTGCAGATTCGAAGATCATTAGGAGTTGCAAAGGGTCTGAACCCTGTTGGAACTACCCAAATGAAGGACATCCGGGTAGGTTGCTATCGCATAGTTTGTTTATATAATCATGTTTCTTGAGTTGTATGAGTGTTTCTTACTGTAGTTTGCTCTTGCTCTATTGGGGTTTCAACCCAAAGCCCTAGGGTACTTATTCCCGTAACAGAATTGGCGACTCCACTGGGGATAACAATCTTGTTATTCCTAGTTCGGATTGTTTAGTGTCAATCAGGGCTTAGATCTTGGTTCACTTGCTGTGACAGTATTGCTTGGTCTAGTAGAATCTCAGACCTTAAGTCTGATATTTTTGATTTGGCTTCATTTTTTGTTTTTCTTGCAAAGCTTTGTATACGCACTTTTGTCTGTTTATAGTAGCGTACACATGCTTGTTTATGTGAAGTGAACCCGCATATACGTGAGTTTCCTTTATCAAAAGCATGTGTACATGCCTCTGTGCTTGAACATAGTTGCCTATACCATTTTTTGCATTGTTTTTTAAATCTCCCTGCCCAGAAATAATTTTTTCTTGGTATGTTTGGTCTCTGAGTGGTCAATTTCTGTCTTTAGAATTTTGTTATTCAGTGATCTTACTGTTTTGAATTCTTTTCTGCTTTGAAAAGTTTTGGCCTAGGTTTGCTTTTGAGTGAGTTTTATGATTTGTGTTTTGACACACAAGATTTCTTATAGAGGTTCTTGATTGTTCTGGTCCTCTGGTACAATAGATTGTTTTCAATCTTTGTGTCAAGCTTGATTATTTGCCTACTTGTTTTGCTTTCTGTCATTTAGTAGCCTTACACCTTTTCTTGCTTTTTTAAAGTTTCTTTTTGGCAAAGCTCTTTGTTCCCTTTTGGGTTGATTAGTACAAGTTGAAGCCCTTTTTGTTCAAGTTTTCATTCGTTGTCGAATTTGTGACTTGCAAAGTTTCCTTGTGTTCTTCTTTCAGTCTTTGAGTCTTTGGTGGCACTTAGAGTGTTTTCGAAAGGTTATTTTCATTTCTTCTTGAAAAGGAAAATTTCTTAAAAAACATTGTTTTTGTCTTATTTTTCCAATATTGATTTTGGTTTATTTTGGTTTTTTGAAAGTGAATTGTGATCTTTTTGGATTTTCCCTTCTTGTTTGGAGAAGATTTTGTATTCAAAATTTGTATTCTTTTCAAACACTTAAGTTGGCTTATTAATAAGTTATGAACAATTACTTTTGTTATTTTTACAACAATCTAGGATCTTCCATTTTCATGTACACCTTGCATTAGGGTAGTTTTGCATTATTAAAGCATTAATAGTCTTTTTAGTTTTTGTGAGTGTGAAGTGTGCTTTAAGAAAAGAAAAGAAAAAGTTTTTGCTTTATAGAAGTTTCACAGAACCCAAGTAGAAATTTCTTTATATTGAAGAACAAATGATTGCATTTCATATTAGTTAGTTTTTCATTAATTTATTTTGTGTCATATAAACACAATCGGTTTCATTTCCATTTATCCCTTTGACTTAAAAGAATAACCATTTAAAATCAAGCCCTTAATAAAATCAGCTAGAACTTTTTGTATTGTCATCAGAATACACCAACAAGTTTAGGTTTATTTAAGGCCTTGGATTAAGCTAGAGGAGAGCAAACTCTCCAAGGCCACTCTAAATTGTAAAACATAGAAGTTTGATTAAAGAGAAAAATCCAATAGCATTAGGGAGACCGGGAAAGCTCTGTGACTGGGAGTTAAGCACGAGGGTTCGTGAAGATAAGGATGAGAGATACCCCCTCTCTCACTTGTCCGATCCTACCTCACGACTATTTTGCCTAGCTTCTGATACGAGTTGGTGTCTGTAGTTGTCTATCCTAAGGATCCACACAGGTGGCTGTGGAGGGGAATCCCGTGGCACCTGAGGTTGACGTTGCATCACGTTCAATAGTACTTCTGGAGGGCACCCTTGTGAAGCTTGGGGCCTTGCACCGACAAAGGCTGTTGTCTGAAGGTTAGCGTAACTACATCTAATACCTTCGCTAGTAGGCCTGGAGTGTAATTACCCCAGCCTATTTTTGAAAGGCCTTTATTATTAACTTTCTCGCATTTTGGTGTTCGTTCCTAATCACCCGGAGCGGAAATACTTAGAAGTTGTTTGATTGTTGATACCTTTTAGGGACATTTTAGTGAGTGCTCTATGCTCCTGGTTGGCCTAGCTTTTAATTTTCTTGAGTCTTTAAGTAGATTTTATAAATATAATTCAAAGTGGCTGACCGACCATCTCGATAGTCTTGGAGGCTTCATGGGCTTTCTCCTACGAGTCCAAATCCTTCTCCTAGAAGGCGTAGGAGCGATTCTGCCAATGGTTTTCAACCAGTGGCAGCAGGCGCATTGGAGATTGATCCTTTGCTTGGGGGCATTAGTTCACAAGATAGACCTGGTATTACTACAAAGTTAGAGAGGAACACACCAGTTCTTTCTCGAGTACTCTTCTAGTCAGAAGATAGTATTGAAGTAGAAGAGTTTTCAAAGTTAGTTGTGGCTCCAAATTATCCTCTCCCTCTTGATCATCTAGAAGTTTTGTTATATGTTGGAACTCCGAATCACAGGCCTTTGAGCCCAGGTCCACATACATATATCCGTTCGATGACCACTGTTGGAAGCATGGCATCCACCATGAGTGTTGTGAGCATGCAGAATCCCATATCTGTGCAAGGGGAGGAACTATTTCCATCCCTTATAACACTCCCAACACTTCCTTATTTGGGTCTACTTCCATTCCATCAATGAGTGGAAGTTCTGAAGCTAATGCATCCAGTTTTGGATTTTTCCCTTTTGGAATGCCCTCTCAAGGTATTCCTTCAGTTCTGTTGAATATAACATCAACCACCTCTACATCCATGATGAGTGGATTGGCTTCTTTTCAGGGTTTCCCATTTAGAAGTGGTCATATACCACATTCCAATCTGACAGTAGGGTCTATGCCTTTTCCTTTTACAAGTCAAGGTAGTAACCCCTTTCAGAGTTGGAAAAACCCTACGGTTAGTGGGACAGGAGCTGGGAATCAATTTTTCGACCAATAAGGGAATGTGTCATATTCCTCGGTTAATTCATTTCAAAGTTTTTCACCCTTTATTAACGCTTAGAACCCTTATCAGGGGTTGTCAGCTCCTTTCAATACTTCGTTAGGGGGTAACTTCACAGGTTACAGAGGATTTTTGATAGGAGTTGATCAAAATCTGAATTTTGCTAGACCACAAGGATCACCCTTTGGTTCAATAGGTTCTACGAGCTACTTCAGGAAACCTGGTGCCTTTCAAAATCCAGGTCATTCTTTTTAGACCTATGGGAACCCCACCCAATTTCGGATGGAATTCCTAAGGTCCTCCACGACTTCCTTTTTTGGCCATGCTTAATCTATCAGACTTGACTAAATTGACGAATGATCCAATTAGGTATAATCCAACTTGGCCTTCGGTCCCAACTAAACTTCCATCGGATATTCCAAAATTTGGAGGGAAGAATGGTGAAGACCCGGGAGACCATGTGACCACACTCCATTTATGGTGCTCATCAAACTCCCTGATCGATGATTCAATCAAGTTGAGGTTAGTCCAGTGCACCTTAATAGGGAATGCAGCCAAATGATATATAGAGTTCCCAGGGGGCACCTTTACCTATTTCACCTATTTGGCTAATATTTTCTTGAACCATTTTCAGTTGCCTATCTGTTATGAAGCTGGAACTGAGCTTCTGACCAATTTTCATCAAGACATGACAAAGCACATTTCAGATCATATCCAAGAATGGAGATGGAGGAAGAGGCTTATCAAAGCCAAAATTCCATCAGAGCTCCATCTCGAATGGTTTCTAAAATCTTTACAACCTGATATCTCCAAGGATGTTTCTCTTTCCAGGGTTTATTCGGAAGAGCAGGATATTTTTTGAGCCCAGTAATTAGAATTGATATATTCTCAGTCTGGGACTCTTCATAAAATCCTACCTGACACTCCTAGATCCAAGGTTGATTTAGCCAAACTAAAGCCTAGCCCTCACGCTGATGGTATCGTTGGATCAATTGACACAAATATGGTGAACCTTTTGAACCAATTGCAGCAGTTGTCTCTACAAACTACTTCTCCTAACCAAGAAGCACCGTCTACACCTTCACCTTCCCAACCAACTTCCATAAATGCCATTCAAACTTCTACCCCCAAAGGAAATAAACAATCCAATGGGAAGAAGAAGGGACGAGGTAAGAAGAAGAACAAGGAAGGGAAGGATAATGTGAACAAGCCCGGTAACGGTGTCAGTGAGGGTGGAAATCAGTCTAAGAAAAAGGTTAAAGTTCCATGCAAGTTATGTAATGGAGATCATTTGAATCACCTCTTCCCCAAGATTTAGGATGCTTAGTGCTTGTTAGTGCAGCAAGGGTCCTCTAGCTCCCAAGTTGTCCTGACTAACCCTTTTCTCCAAGGGTAGCAATTACTTGTTGGCACGAACTCGAACACTGGTACCTCCGTAGGGGGTAATCGAGAAGGGGAAAATTCCTCAAATTGTTTATATGATGAACTCTCATGTTGAGATTTCCACACGCACGCATGATTACTGTGAAATGGAAACATCTAAGGAAAAATCTGTTCCCAAAACTAAAAACCCACTTCATATTGAGCGACCATCTGTTGAGTCTATACCTCGGATACCGAAAGGTTACACTAAGCACTCGACGATTAACCCTAATGCTAGGGCAGCCCAGAACTACTCGATTGTAGAAGGTCTGGCTCAAAGTCCTTGCGCTATGTCTGCATTGGAGGTACTCCAGTCGTGTCCTACTTAGAGAAGTGCTTTGCTTTTGGCAATCGGGGCAGTGGATCCAAAAAATTCTTTAGTGCTCACTTTTGATATGTTCAATGTCAAAAAGAGACTTCCTCACCATATGGCTTTCTAGATAAAGTTTACTTACCGGAAAACCAATATTTTTCGGATAGTTATAGATGAGGGAGCTTCCACATGCGTCATGTCTATGTCATGTTGGAAGGCCATTGGATCACCTTAAATTGTTCCTTCATCGACTCTCTTAACAACATTTGATGGTCATTCTCATAGGCCACACAAAATTATCCCGACTTTTCCTATATGTGTTAGAGGAAAGGTCGTTAATATAGAGGTATAAATCATTGATGCCAACCTGGATTACAACCTCCTCTTAGGAAGGAATTGGATTTATGAGATGGATGCCATAGTTTCATCTCTATTCCACATCCTTTATTTTCCTCATGAGGGGAGAATTGTTAAAATTGATCTATTAGATTATTCTCCGGATGATTCTCATGCAACTTCAGGTTCTACCATTCCATTGGTGGATAATTGATCCGGATTTAAACAGGAACACAATAAATTACAGAGATAACCATAAACACATAGATGCAATGGAAATAATACTTCATTTCATTAATGTAAAATACTAAAATATGCTTAGAACAACAACGGAAATCAACTAGCTAGGGCAATGGTAGCTTATCTTTGAGAAGAGATGTGGCGGCTACATGCCTCTGAACTAAATTACAATGAGGCATGAAGGCCTATTTATTATTGAGAAACATGGGAAAACACTAAACATCCAAAAACCTAACCCTAAAAAATGAAACGCCAAACTGTGGGCCCCGTTTGGGTAAATTGGTACATCAACTTCTTGGGGTTGTAACTTTGGCATGCAATCTCCATTTGACGTGTACAATATCTCGTTAGAAAGATCTATCTGAGAACTACAACTTTGGGAAGAGAAACATCAATCCATGGACCCATGTTGCTCACAGTGTTCTCAAAAAACGTCATTTAGGGCCTCAAAACAGCTCCAGAAGTTCAGGACCTGAAAAACTGCTAAAAATAGTAAATTGTGCTACAATTAAGGAAACTGAAAAGCTGAAAGAAACAATTGTGGGGTTCCAAGTGGACTTGGTGGGTGGCCACCAATATCCACTGGATCATTCCTCCCCCCTTAGGAAGCAATGGTACCCATTGCATTGAGTTCCTCCATGAGATGAGGAAACTTCTGCTAAACTTGGTCCCTAGTGAGCCACTTGCCCTAGTGAAGGAGTTGGCTTGCTTTGAGAACTAGATACAGTTGGATATTTTAATGGTTAGTGTTCTTGATCTATGTGTCCATGATCCAATTAGTTGTAGTTTGTTCCATGCAATCTGGATTTAACTCTGTGGGTGTGAGTTGTTCTGCAATGTTAGATGTGTCGAGTAATGGTGGAAAGTATGGCTGAAGGCAGTCCACATTGAACACTGGATGCAGGTTAAGGAATGGGGGAATTCTGAGCTCAAATGTATTGTCTCCCACAACCTTAGTAATGGTGTAAGGACCATATCGGAGTGGTCTAAGTTTCCGATAGGCTCCGGTAAATCGTTCCTTTTGCAAATGAAACCAGACTTTGTCGCCCACCTAAAACTTGTGTGGCACCTGATGTTGATCATGTTGATGCTTGTACTTGGCATTTGATTTCTCCAAAATGTCATGGACCTGCTGGAAAATATGTTGGATTTTCTCAATGAAGTTGTTTGCCTTATCTGTTTTGAACTGGAAATTAGCCGAATCTGCATGAGTATCTACAAATGACATGGCCACATCGATGGGACATAGTGGCTGGAATCCCAAGCCCACCTGAAAAGGGTTGTGGCCAGTCGAGCTGTGGAGAGCCTGATTGTAGCTGTGTTGAACATAGGGGAGGATCTCATCCCATGTGCATGGATACTTTGAGTTGTACATGTGTAGAATGTGTACAATCATCCTGTTGACAACCTCTGTTTAGCCATCAGTTTGAGGATGGAAGGTTGTGGACTTAGTGAGTTTGGTGTCCAGCATTGACCAGAGACTGGACCAAAATGTACTGAGGAACTTGTTGTCCTGATCTAAGATGATAGACTGTGGGATCCCAAATGGTACCCACGCTCATTCAAAGAAGATTTTAGCAATGGTTTATGTGGTATTCTTTTTGCAGGCTACCATAATGGTCATCTTCAAGAACCTATCAACGACCACGAAAAAACGGTCATTTCCATGCTTAGTAGAAAGAAGGCTCAACATGTAATCCATGGAGATGGATTCCCAAGGTCGACTAGGGGTAGGCAGCGGGGTATAAAGGCCTTGCTTCTTGATGGTCGGCTTGGTAATGGCACAGGCAGTGCATGATCTGATGTAATTTCCAACATCTTATCCAAGATTCAGCCAATAGAAATACTTCTGTAGTACTGCCACCATTTTCTTGACCCCAAAATGCCCAGTAGCTTGAGTGTAATGTGCTTCCCAAATCACCTTGTCACGCTCACTTGAAGGAAGAAAAGGTGACCCAAGTGGCATAACAGGGTATCTTGGAGGTGAAAATTTGGAACATGCTGACCCTCCATGAGTGTCTGGTATGTGTGGCCAAATTCTGGGTCGTTTTTGTAGAGAAGTGGCCAATCATAAGTCTTGTGCCTACAAGAGTTGAGCACGGTGGTTAATGTGATGATCGGTGGTTGACTAAGGCAATCTACAACATTATTGGTGCTTCCCTTCTTATACTTGATATTCAAATGGAATTGTTGAAGGTATGTGGACCACTTCTGATGGCGATCATTCTACAATTTCCCTTGGGTCTGTATGAACTGCAGGGATCGGTGGTCTGTGTGGATGATCGTTTCCTTCTGCAAAATGTAATGCTTCCATTGTATGCAGGTTTGCATAATGGAATACATCTCTTTGTTCATAAGTGGGATACTTCCAGACTGTGTTTGAAAGTGTCTCACTATGATATGCCACTAGATGCCTATGTTGAGTAAGGACTGCCCCAATAGCATAGCCAGACGCATCTGTCTCGACCTCAAATGGTTGTTGCAAGTATGGTAATGCAAGCACTGGTGCTGAGCAGAGGTGATATTTCAACTCTTTGAATGCCTTCTGTTGAGATCCAAACCAAAAGAATTTTTCTTTCGCTCCTCCCTTGGTGACTTGACTCAAGGGCCAAGTGATATGAGAAAATCCCAACACGAACCTACGATAGAAGTTGGAAAGACCTAGAAAGCTGCAGAGCCCTGTTAGAGTGGTTGGAGAGGGCCAATCTCGAATGACTTGGAATTTGGCTGGATCCACATGCACCCCTTGTTCATCAATAATGTATCCCAGATACTGAACCTGGGTCATGCCAAAAGTGCATTTCTCCAAATTGGCACATAGCTTGTGTTGTCGTAGTGTTTGGAGAACCTGTCGAATGTGGTGGAGGTGCTCTTCCTAGCTCTAGCTGAAGATTAAGATGTCATCCAAGTATACCACTATAAATGAGTTGGTGAATGGCTACAAGATGTCATCCATTAGCCTCATGAAGGTTGCAGGAGCATTCGTCAATCCGAAAGGCATAACCAACCATTCGAAAAGGCCCTCCTTGGCTTTGAAGGCAATCTTCCACACATTGGAGGGTTTTATTGATACCTGGTGATATCTTGACTTCAAATCGATCTTGTTGAAATATTTTTCCCCTTCAGTTGGTCTAGGAGGTCATCAGTCCATGGGATTGGGTACCTATTATGGACAGTGATCTTTTTCAACGCCCAATAGTCAATACAGAGCCTCCAAGTCCCATCCTTCTTCTGTACCAACACGATTGGGCTCCCACAGGGTGATGAACTCGAACGGATGTGACATTTCTGCAACAACTCCTAAATCTTCCTCTTGATTTCATTGTTCTCTAGAATGGAGCGACGATAGATTGGTCCATTGGGCAGCGGTGCACCTGGGGTCACATCGATGGAGTGCTTGACCTGATAGTGCAGAGGAACCCCTGTAGGGGAGGTGAAGATGTCCTCGTACTCCTCCACGACCTTGTCCATCTGTAGTTGTCGTGCAGAGGGGCCCTATCTGGAGGTCGTGGCCACCGTTTTCTTCTTTCCTTGATGGCGTATCATCAGGAAAACAAATTTCTAGATTTTCGAAATGAGATTACTGCATTGTTTTGCAATAACCAAAGAGATGGTGGTAGGTGGTGCTACCTCCGTATCCTGTACAACTTATTTCCCAAAGTAATAATAACAGTATGGGGCCTTGATTCATACACAACATGTTGCTTCCACAAGTATGGTTGTCCTAATAGTACACCACAAACTTCAAGGGGAGCAATGTCACACAATACCTCATCCATGAAGGGCTTGATGTTGTATGGAAGGCAACACTGTTGGCTCACGCGAAGATCCCGTCCTTGGTGAAGCCACTCGATGGTGTACGGTTGTGGATGTGTTGTGGTCGGTAAGCCCAACCACTTCACAACCTCTTCCAAAATGAGGTTCTTTTGGCTCTCGCTGTTGACAATGAACTGTAGCAGGGATCCCTTTACCCACATCTGGGAGTGGAAGACATGCTCCTCCTCCTCTGGATCTTCGGGTTCCTCCTTCTATATCTTTGTGGTGGCAATGGTGGCGTTGGGCTCCGCATCGATAATTTTCTTCCCTTTGTCATTCCCCTTGTTGGGTTTTGACTCAGAGTCAGAACATGCATCTGATTCTGAAACCTTTAGCTCAGCCACCAGCGACTGCTTGGCCCAACACTCACTTGTGTTGTGAGTGGAGCTCTTATGGAACTCACACCATTTCCCTGTGTCCTTTTTCGGCTTCGCGGCACTGTTCTTTGCTTACAGCTTTGATGGGTTGTCTTGGGCTGCCCCACCTTGGCTTTGTCCTTTGTTTTTGGTTTGGGGGCACCTTTCTCTTGCTTCGGTTTCCCAGATCCAAAGTCTCACTTCTTTGGTTTAAACTTTTGCTCGACCTTGACGGTAGATCGATATGTTGTGTCGAGCGAGGAGATATTCAGGAATTCTATTTCCTCTTGGATGTACTTGTGCAGGAAGCTATGGTATTTGGGTATCAAATGCTACTCTGAATCCTTGATACCAAACTTTGTGTGAAGGGTATGGAAAATATTGGTAAACTCTAACACGACTTGGTCCCTTCCCTACCGCAGCGTGGTCCAATTTATGTATTGATCCTCATAGCTACCGATAGGGTAGTACTGCTCCTTGATGGCATCCTGGAATGAATTCTAGGTGGGTGTGGCTGAAAATAGTGAGCCGGTATTTTCATCCTTCTACTCATAGTAGGTTTCCCACCAGTCCTTGACGTCGGGGGCTGCTTTGAGAAGAGCGAAAACAATCTTTTCTCGACTCGAAAATTCATGAACAGAAAAATGAACCTCTAGCAGATTTAACCATTTATCTATGGCATCAACATCTATCTTACCCTTGAATATGGGGATTTCAAAATTAACTTGTACCTTAAAGGGCATGGTGTTTCCAGAGTAGCTGCTAGAAGCCGATGTGTCGCCTCTGGGTAGCTGCTGAAGGATCTGGGCAAAGTTATCCATCATCGCGTTCCTTTGTCACTCAAGGGCTTCTTCGAGCAAGATTTTGATAGGATCTCTTGCCCCCTCATCTTTCTTCTCATCCACCATGGGAGGTCGTCAGGATTTGCAAGGCTGGTCTTGCAAAGGTTCGACCAAATCAAGCCCTAACTCCTTATATCCTGACCTCATTAGGGACATGCAAAGAAAAACAATGAAAAAGCAGACCGCTCTGATTCAACTGATCCAGATTTAAACAGGAATGCAATAAATTACAGAGATAACCATAAACATAGAGATGCAGTGGAAATAATACTTCATTTCATTAATGTAAAATACTAAAATATGCTTACAAACAACAACATAAATAAACCAGCTAGGGCGATGGTAGTTATCTCTAAGAAGAGATGTGGTAGCTACATTCCTTTGAACTGAGTTACAATGATGCTCAAAGGCCTATTTATTGTTGAGAAACATGGGAAAATCCTAAACATCTAAAAACCTAACCCTAGAAGATGAAACGCCAAACTATGGGCCCCATTTGGGTAAATTGGTACATCAAGTTCCCAGGGTCGTAACTTTGGCATACGATCTCCGTTTGATGCGTACAATATCTCGTTAGAAATATCTATCTGAGAACTACAACTTTGGGAAGAGCCACATCAGTCCATGGACCCACGTTTCTCATAGTTTTCCCAAAAACGTTGTTTAGGGCCTCAAAATGGCTCCAAAAGTTTAGGACCCGAAAAACTGCTAAAAATAGTAAATTGTGCTACAATTAAGGAAACTGAAAAGTTGAAAGAAACAATGGTGGGGGTCCAAGTGGACTTGGTGGGTGGCCACTAGTATCCACCTGGATCAATAATCCTCACCAACCTATAGAGAATCTAGGAGTTGGGATGTACTCTTCCTTGATGGGTGTATTTGTTCTTCCCCCTCCTATAGCTAGAATCAATGCAATTTCAACCTTCAAGGGGACTTCACGGAAAGAGTTCTTTCGAAATCATTATTTTTCAGACCCTTGGACCTTACCTTCATTTATGACCACATTAGATGGTGGCCAGGTTGGTGGAATGACATTTCCCATGTCTGTAGCAGAGCTTAGTTATCAACCTATCGTTAACTCTATAGACAACCATCCTACTCCTTTTTCAGAGGAGGAGTTAGATGGTGATGTGGCTCCAGCTTGGACCCTTGACTCTACTTTTGCTCTGGATTGCTTAGATATAGTTTTACCATATGACGAAGCAATTTTAGAAGCGATGATAGGTGTAGATCGACCTTGGGAATATTTACATCCTCGATCATATTTTCTTCCACCATTGTAGGAAATCGAATCCAGGTTCTCTAATCTGCTTACTAGTGATGTTTGTACAGTGTTAAACCCTTTGGCTCCAACACATTTATTTGCTAAAGGTAATATGTCGATTATCTCAAAGACTATACCTATAAACATCTCTAGGAATCCTGACGTTATAGAAAATGTCTTCATCGGAGCCAATTGTTCCCATGAAGAGATTCAAATTTACACCGAACTCTTTAAGGAGTTTCAAGATGTGTTCACTTGGTCTTATGAGGAAATGCCTAGCATTGATCCATCCATAGTCCAGCATGAGATCAAGACGTATGAAAAACGCCAAGCTAATTCGTCATGAGCTTTAGCTGGTCAATCCTAGGAAAGCAACAACTATTAAAGCTGAAGTTGAGAAGCTGCTTAAGGTGGGTTTCATATACCCCATTCCTCTAATGGAGTGGGTTTCCAATCTAGTCCCAATAGATAAAAAGCAAGGAATGATCTGAGTCTACATCGCCTTTAGGGATTTGAACAAAGCTTGTCCAAAGGACAATTACCCCATGCCATTTATTGATCAGATAGTTGATGAATGTGTAGGTGATGACATTTTCTCATTCATGGATGGATTCTCTGGCTATAATCAAATTTCTATCCGTTTAGAGGACCAACATAAGATAGCTTTTATTTGTCCCTAGGGTACCTTTACATACAAAAAGATGCCTTTTGGTCTTAAAAACGTTGGAGCTATGTTTCAGCGGGCCATGTCTTATGCTTTCCACGACATCAGACATGTCATCGAAGCATACTTGGATGATTTAGCTACTCGTTCTCGAACGAGAAATGATCATCCAAACCACCTTTGGTTAGTTTTTGAGCGATGTCGATTTTACAAAATCTGGTTGAATCCGAATAAGTGTGTTTTCGCGGTCAAATCTGGTTGATTGTTAGGATTCATTATATCAATTGAAGGGATTTGAGTTGATCCCTCCAAGGTTGAGGCAATAATTTAGTTGCCTCCCCATCTTTCATCTGACAACTTCAAAGTCTCCAAGGAAAGGCAAATTCCTTGAGACGATTTATAGCAAACTACACTGAGATAACTAAAGGATTTATGCGTTTGCTGAAGAAAGGAGTTCCATTTTTATGGGATGACTTTGCACAATGATCTTTTGATGCCTTGAAGCAGGCATTAATATTTTCCCCATTGTTTAGTCCACTTGATTATGGCAGAGATTTCCTTTTATATCTTGCAGCGGCGGAATCAACCATAGGTATGGTTCTGGTTTAGGAGGATGATGCTCTCACGGAGCATGTGATTTACTACTTGAGTCGAGTCTTGGTAGGTCCTAAACTACGCTATTCTCCTATTGAGAAATTGGCCTTAGTAGCTATCCATGTTGTCCAGCAACTTTGTCGTTATATTTTGCTACGCAAAACGTTCGTTGTAGTAGCTGTCAATCCTTTTCAGTTTGTCCTCAGTAGGCGAGTGATTGGGGGCAAATACGATTGATGGATTGTTATTTTGTAGGAATTTGATCTTGAGTTCTTGTCAACGAAGTCTAAGAATTCATTGGTTTTTCCGAAATTAATTTTCGATCTGCCTTGTGAAGAAGACATTGTTTATGATGAAAGTTTCCCAGACAAACATTTATTCCTCATCTCTTCACAAGATCCCTGGTATGGAGATATCATCATATATCTCTAGACTTCGAAGTTCCCGCCTACTTCCTCCAAGGATGAACGTCGAAAGTTACAACACCTTGCTAAAAACTATGTTATCATTGGTGGTACATTATATCACCGAGGGGTTGATTCAATCCTTAGGCATTGTTTAACTCTGGAGGAAACAGAGTCTGTACTCAATGATTGCCACAGTGGAGCTTGGAGTGGTCATCTATCAGGGCTTGCAACAGCCCAAAAAATCTTATGTGCCAGCTACTTTTGGCCTTCAATTTTCAAATATTATATTGAAGCGGTCAAACGTTGCCACCCTTGTCAAGTCTATACTCAGAATATGCATGCGCATCCAGCTCCTATTTTTCTTGTTATCACTATCGGTCCTTTTATGAAGTGGGGCATTGACTTTACCACTTGTAATCTGCCTTCAGTGGTGAATCACAAGTATATCATAGTGGCTATAGACTACTTTACGAAGTGGGCTGAGGCCATGCCTACTTACAAAAATGATAGTGAAACAGTAGCCTTGTTTCTATTCAATTAGATTATTTCACGCTTTGGTATCCCGAGAGAGATTGTCACTAACCATGGTAGTCACATCCAAAACCAACTGATGACCAAATTGGCTCTTAAGTTGGGTTTCTGGCAGGAGCATTCATCTCTGTATTATCCTCAAGCCAATGGGCAAGTCGAAGCTGTGAATAAGTCCCTCAAGACGATCTTGCAAAGGACAAGTGAAAAAAATCATTCCAATTGGCACATCATGTTGCACCTGGCTCTCTGGGCATACCGAACCTCGGTGAAGACTACCACCAATTTTACACCTTTTAAGTTAGTTTATGAGTTGGAATCTAGTTTTCCTATTGAATGCAAAATTCCAACCCTTAAGCTAGCTGTTGAGCTTCTTCCAGAGATGTCTAGTCTCAAAGAGAACCTCATTCATTTGGAATATCTCTATGAGTAGTGTCAAGATGCTGCCATAATAAATGAGGCCCATAAGAAAAGGGTTAAAACTCAATATGATAAAGTTGTCTGTCCTCGGGTCTTTTCTAATGGTGACCTTGTCTTGGTCTATGACCAAGATAAAGATGCCTCGGGGGCAGGAAAATTCAAGTCTATGTGGTATGGTCCCTTTATAGTAAAATGAGTTATAGGAAAAGGGGATTATGAATTAGTCAATTTTTAAGGGAACAAGTTGGTGGAGCCCCGAAATGGGCTCTACCTCAAGAAGTATTTTTCTTAGGTCTTGGCTAAGCAATTGCTTCTTTGTATGTTTTGTATTTTTGTACATATTTGTCAGGCATTTTGTGATATCGACATTTTTTTGATCTGCTTTCGTAGTTGTTGATGGATGACTTGGTATATTATGGATTCGTCGATGGTGCTAGTCAGCACACTCGGAATCTTGCTTCTGCAGCTTGGGTGATTTATTATCCATCTGGTCAATCGATGGTGTCAAGGGGAGTATGTATTGGTCCTGCTTCAAATAACATTTCTGCCTATACTGTCATTATTAATTTACTATCTGAAGCTATTTCTCATGGAATTGATTCGTTGGTAGTGTATCTTGACTCACAGCTGGTAGCATCACAATTAAATAACATTTATCGGGTTCGGGATCCTTATTTATATCGCCAATTTTTTAGAGTGAGGGTGTTGCAATGATCATTTGTTTATATTACATATGTGCACATTCCACGATCTGAAAATTCATTAGCAGATTCTATCACTAATCAAGCATTACATTGGCATATCAATCATTCATCAAATAAAAAAAAAACATCAAAAATTTGGAACTGTATCTATATATATATATATATCATAAAACTACCTGTGTATACATAAAGTGTTCAAAAAATAATATACAAAATTGGGACTAAATGCCCATAATCATGTCCAGTCTATCTATCGACCCAGCTCAGGATGAGCGGCTAAGAAGTTAACTACTGCATTGGCCACACGCCAAAGTATGCGGACCTAGTTCCGTGGTACTCCTACCACGAGGCACTGCATGTCCTCAGGTAGGTCCTCTATGGCTATCATCGGTACCTGGTGAGTCATTCTCACCAAGTTTCTTTGGACTTCATAATGGACCCTCTCTATCTCAGCAGCTGCCTCTTCGGCACCTCTTCCGGTATGCCTGTGCCGTGAGAATCCATCTGGTTTCACTGGACCCACATCTGGAACACGATCATTTTGTCAGTATTTTGTCCAATCGAAAATATTTCTAAGTTCATTTCATATTTAAAAAAGAAAAAAGCCTTAAAAATTGACAAAAACTTAAAAAAATGTTACCTATGTCTCCCCATGCTGCATTTGGTGGCAACACCAAGTCTGGATCTCCTCGGAAATCCATGCTACAATATCGGTAGTCGTCGACTACGATGATCTGTTGGTCCCACCAAGTGAAAAACTCATCATCGAAAGTTGTCCTTGGCATGTCCCCACCTCCAAGGCGTTTCATCAAGTCAGCCCATCTACCCATCCGTGGATCTCGCAGGCTACTGATAGAGACAAATACCTTGGGACATATCCCAGGTACCTTCTCGAAGAAGGAGCATAAAATAGTCCCATATTCGAAGTTATTTGTCTGACCCTTCTGAATGGAGGTCAGCTGGTTCTTCATGTTGGTTAGAAGAGATGTGCAACAATTGAATGCAGTGGTTAGGAATTCCACTGCTAGGCTCATGGACACCCATGAAGCCTGATGTGGTGAAGCTGATCCATTTACCCTCGCAATGGTAAAAAATATAATCCTTAGAGATAAACTATCCATGTGTTTGTTTCAAATGCACAACCTCCCCTCTTTGGGAGAGACCTGTTACAAAATAGATGTCTTCCACCTCAATCCTGAGAGGCATCTGATCTATCATGAAGGCATCATCCTCTACACTCCAATAGTGGATCAGTAATTCGAGCAGGTGTGTGTTGGCCTTCATGTTCAGCATTTTGAAGAATTTTAGCAAGCTGCACACTTCCAATGCATCTAGTGCAGTTTGGTCGTTCATTACCTCATTGTCAATTGTGGTATACTCTCTCTCTCTATGTGATGGTCATCCTGAAAAGAAATGAGTTTCAACCATTAGATTTTATGTTTGAACTTCAACTCACATACACACAGGTTCCCTTTACACACATTCACATGTAGGGCCATCGTATACGCGCGTTGGTCACAGCCAACCCGCGTGTACACAGAGTTGGATTTTTTGACATGAATTCCCATGGTCAAATCTTAATAAAAACTTCTAAAAAGTATCAAAAAACATTGCAAGTATGGTTTGAGGGTTACCTGGTAACTTTGGCACAATTTGAATGGTTGAATTCTTCAGAGGAAAGTTTGCTCCTTTTTTGATCCACAACTTTTTTCCAAATGCAAATGAAAAATTTGTGAGTCTAAAAGTCAATATATAGCTTTGAAATTTCAAAAAAAAAAAATTCAAAACTTGATTTTTCGTCTCATGAATTTTTTGACTTGTGGGCTTGGATTGTCGAGAATGGGTTATTGTTTCAGGGTATTTTGGACACTTCTTCGAGATCCTATTTCAATCCCATGACCGCTGACCCATCATGGCAGGTATCATTCACTCACTGGCATATAGGTTAGGGAAACCATTTTTTCCATTGCATTTTGCATACTAGCCTTCGTTCAGTGATAAATTAGTCATAGGGTCAACCCCATCATGTCTTGGTTAGCAAACCATGTTCACTCGCAGATTTTTTAAATCATGATGCGATGGTAGAGCCATCCTTTACATGGGAATCGTAGTTAGAACCTCACTGAAATTGGTTTCCCATGCTATTATATTGAGTAGGCTCGGGAGTCCTCTTTAGTCCCGCCATGACTTGTGCGTTGAAGACACATTCTCCTTGCTTCTATGCTTATTTTTGGCCTTATAACCTAGAGTCTCCTTTGTATTGAGTTGTACTGTTGCATTGCATTTTGACTATTTGCACCTTTTGGCCTTGAGTCAGCGTCACTTGGACTCGTGTTTAAGCCACTTATTTGACCATGCCTTCTGCAAAATCAACCATGCAATCACTTAGCTTCTGCAACTTGACACATCCTTTGACCCGTGGAAAGAACGTCCCTTTGAGCATCCTTGACCAATTTCACCTCCCTGCATTAAGCATAGGATTGTTCCCATCCTAGGAAATAGATTATCTGTTTCTCTGACACTTGTTCTTTCCACTGTACTATAACATTCTTTTATTCTTTTTCCATCTTAAAGAAAAATACAAAAAAATTACATGTTTCAAAAAGAGCAGGAACGGGACAACATTTCCATATATTGTTGGTAGCTAGAGTCAGTCGTGTTGCCCTTGAACAAAGCACTCAAAAGTAAGTCTCTCCTCCATCTTGGGTAGGATTTAGTTTGACTTAGGTACGCCTTAACCTTGTTATTGAGTCAGTGCTCCTTCGATTGGTTACCTCTTCCAATCATATGGAGAGTTCGCTCATGCCTCCTACATGACGAACTTATACAGAGTTATCATATGTTGCCATATAGTCATCATTGAGTCATGCTTTTGTTTAAGGGAAGTAAGCCTGAGTCGACCTCTCTACAGTGTCTCTTGACCTATTTTTCAGTCGGCCATCCCTGGCTGTCAGTGTCATGTTTGTCATCATATCAGTTATATTGGTCCTTTGCCCGTGCCAAGTTAAGAAGGTCTCCATTGACTTCTTGCTGGCGGGTATTGTCCCTATTGACGACAACATATTACTCTGAGGGCAAACCTAGAGCCACACCTTGGCCTTATTTTCATTATTGATAGGTCACCTTGTGCTCAAAATTGATCAATATCATGGGTCTTTGACTGAGTGGTTTCCCTTGTGTTCGACATCAAATTTCATTATCACACACTGGGATTCATGCAGTGCCTTGGTTTCCATTTGACCCTATTGGTGGATTCCTCGCCTCTGTGTCAGCTTTCATTATTGGTTGGTTCAGATGGTTTCTAGCGTGCACTAGCTACATCTTGTGTACACAGAAACGTGCGGCGGTTGGGTTACTACATCTTTTTTGTTTGATTCCTTTCACATTATTGGCCTATGGGTTACACTCACGCTAGATTGATGAAGGATGCCTTAATGGCTTCCTTCAAGCGGATCTTTTCATATCGACTATGACTCATTGCTCTGGGACAAAGATCTAGAGTCAATTTGGTAGTACCTTGGGGTTTGTAATCATCAGTGGCAGACTCCTTCACTATCGACAATGGGAAACCATCATTGTCCCCTGATTAATAGATTCTTCCAGGTGTTTGACTTCAGCTCATTCATTCACACATGTTAGATTGTATTGGGTACCTTGACTTTCATTATCATTATCGGTGAGTAGTCTCACGTTTGTTAACGGTATACATCAATGGCCGATAATCAAATGATTTCTCACATGGTCAACTTCAAATCATTTATTCCCATTGTGTAGAAACATACCACGACAGTCGGTGAAGACCTCGGGTTGCATCATCATGTTTTGGTTCACTTGTCAGTTTCTCCTGTTACTGCTAGTCGACACCATCCACATTATATGTTGCAGTCCTTCAGAGTGATATCTTATATGCTGGCATCCGAATTGTGATGTAGTATCATCTTATTCCATCATGTTCATTTGGTACTATTGGGATCGGTTTTTTGACATCAGTGATCAGCTTCATTTTCAGCTTCATTGATCATATTCTTATATGTGATATTCAGACATGTACTTTTTCGATCACGATCAGATGATCCATTATGTACTTTCAGTTCTTTATAATTGTATACATAGTGGATCCGCTTGTACTTGATATGTGAACATGCTTTACTTTCTCTGAGCATGGGTATGCCCACCTCAGACAACAGTTTCTTTCTGATCTCTTTTTGATGGCTTGGCAAGCTGAATTTTGGTGAATTCATTCTCAGTTTTGACAGGATTCCTTTCCATATACTTAATACATTTCAGCCATCATGTACCCCTTCTGACCTCATATATTAGGGGGCATCTATTATAGCTCCAAATACCACCCTTGTTATTTGTGATGCTTGGTTTATGGCCTAGGGCAACCCCTCCTTCCAGACTTGGTCCAAATATTTTAAAAACAATGTTTTATTCCTTGTACGCTACTTTGCCCTGAGATAAAAGCGTGTACATGCGAGTTAGTCAATACCCAACCCATGTATATGTGTTAAAACACCTTAAAAAATTAAATTTCCTTAACTATGGGTGGAGTTCATGGGTTTTACCTATTGTTTACCTCATAGTGCTCGTGGCCCAACTATTTCCCTACTAAAAAACTAATTGGGAGAAGTATAAATAGACTTCTATGGGAAGGCCTTAAGGATGAGAAGAGATAGAATTACTATACTGAGATTATCCCTGATTGAGTCTAAAGTATCCTTGTGCTTCAAGCACTTCCCGAAGTTTCAGGAAACCCTTGTTTCCTTGAGTGTTGATATTCTCCCACTTGCTTGAGATATCATGGTATTGGTTATGGAAGGAGGTTGTTGAAGACTGAGACTTGATGGATCTGGAGAATAGTTCCTCTTGGAGTCGGAAGAAGAAGACTCAGGTGAATTCTCTCTGTGTTGGTTATAGCTTTCTACAATAAAAAGAAACATTGTCTTGTTCCTGAGATTAACTTTGTTTATGCATCAGATATTGTTGTAATTCATGTATGAATGTTATTTTGATGTATAACTAATCATTTTCTTATATGATATAAAGTTAGTTTCATTAAAATTCTTTATCTATATGTTGCTATGTATGTTCGAATTGGTTGATTTGCAGATTCAAAGATCATCAGGAGTTACAGAGGGTCTAAACCCTGCTAGAACTACCCAAATGAAGGACATCCGAGTATGGTCGCTATCACATAGTTTGTTTATATAAGCATGTTGCCTGAGTTGTATGAGTATTTCTTACTACAGTTTTCTCTTTCTCTGTTGGGGTTTCAACCCAAAGCCGTAGGGTACTTATTCCTGTAACATCCCATACTTCCAAAAACGCTTGAATATTTGTTTTAGATGACGTACATGATACAACCTTTTCTTTGAAAACACAATTACATCATCTAAGTAAATGAAAAGGCTTTGACCTATAAGGCCACAAAATGCGATGTCCATCGTTCTTTGAAAAGTTGTTTCGACATTGATTATTCTATATGGAATTATTTTGAAGGCGAATGTTCCCCATTTAGTTTAGAATGTAGTTTTCAATCTGTTTGGTTCTGCTATTAGCACTTGGTTATAAACTGCAAATCCATCTAGTAGTGAAAACATTTCAGACCCAGATACTATATGGAGTACATGTTTCATGGATGGCACTGGATAGTTATCTTTGTCAAAATCCCGGTTAAGATTCTGGAAAAAAAAAAACACATAAACCTATTTCACCAAAATTATTTCTTACTGGGAACAAGTTGGAAACCCACATAGAATGTCTAATTTTGAATATGATTCGGACATCCAACAACTTTCTCAATTCCTTATGAATGAGGGGTTCTAGTGTTGGATGGAATTTTCATAGTTTATGTTTGAATGGTTTCACCCCTTCTTTTATAGGAATTACATGATGGATGATACAAGTGTTATGTCTTCAAATCATCATATATCCATGTGAGCATGTCTCGATACTTCTTGAATAGGTGAATAAAATTTTTTCGTTCCTGCGAAGAACAAGAGGTACTGAGGTTCACATATTTTAGATCCTATGGGGTTCCAAGGTTTATTTTTTCAGATGCGAGCTTCAAAATTTATTATTTGTATTAGTAGGTCCTCTGATTTGGTTCTACAAGTCATATAATTTCTCTAGGGACAGCACACCTTTTGGCATAGTGTTTCCTTTCATTGCTTGGGATTCTTCCTACAGAACCTGCTCATGCTCATCCTCCTCTATGGTAGCATCTTTGAATACGTCATAATTCACCATAAAGTGTAGTATATGTTGGTCATCATTGAAAACATGTAAATTAGTAACATTGTCAGGTACAGATGGTTTATATAAAATTTCAATACATAAACATTTTTTCAATGGCGACATCCTAGCAGCAACATTTGCTAACGTACATTCTGCCACATTTCTAACTCTTGGAACAGAACCAATATTGAAAGCATTAAAATGATTTATCAAACTCCATACATGTTGCTGGTATTTTTTAAGATGAGGTGAAACACAAAGTATAGTATCTTGTACCTGAAGAGTGACTACCTCTGAGTCATCAATTACCTTTAGAAGCTCTACCTTCAGGTATATAGCTTTCTTCAATCCAAGTACAAGCACTTCTTATTTTACAGTATTATTAGTGCACTCAAACTCTAGATGGCATGAAAGTATATGTTTCTTTTTATGTGGTTCCGTAAGAACACAACAGGCTCCGGAAGTTTCCTGCATCTTAGAACCATCAAAATAAAGAGTCCAAAAATTACAAGCTACTAAGCTATTTCCTTATTATTATTCCTATATATATATATATATATATATATATATATATATATATATATATATATATATATATATATATATATATATATATTCATTTGCATCAGCTGGAGAATTAGGAAGGAGTTCTAGCTGTGTATCTAGTGGAATGAGTGATGGTTGTGCAAGGT
Organism: Pinus taeda; assembly: GCA_000404065.3. NCBI lineage: Eukaryota > Viridiplantae > Streptophyta > Pinopsida > Pinales > Pinaceae > Pinus > Pinus taeda. The sequence goes on from APFE030017625.1 coordinate 111,003, forward strand.
AGCACCCAAGGTCAGTCTCTAAAACGTAGTTCCCAAATTCCCAAAAATAATATCTTTTAAAGCAATAGGCTCATTTTCTCTTCGAGGGGTGCAATAGTTTTTTTCATTTAAGGTTCTAATTCCACCCGAATTTGGTTATTCTTTCCCCTATACAAAAGCCACAAATGTGACCAATTGTTAGCAAAATACCCCTGTAATTTTCTTGGCCTGTCTCTACCTAACAATACTCCATAGGATCCCGGGATGTCCACAATCACTATGTTTATACATTGGTGAACCCATTGATCATATGATAAGAAAATAAGAACGTTTCTTATTTCTCCAATAACTTGGATAAGAGACCTATCCAATTAAATAATATGTGCATCAGTCTTATTCCATTTTCCTTCGATTTTCTAGCAACAGATAATGGCATTACGTTTATGGATGCACCAAAATCAACTAAACAATTGTGAAAATTATAATTAAAATTTTAAGAAGTTGATAGGAATGGAGGGCAAAGAATATTAGCTTCTAATGTTAGAGCATTAACAACTGATTTCAGGGGACCAAAAAACTTACCAGACACATTAGAAGAAGCATTACCACTTGATGAGGACTGATCAAGGGCTCGGACAAGTAGTTCCTACTGGCTAGCTATCCTTGTAAGCTTAAAGATTGAAATGTTTGCACAAGCTTTCTTCATGTCTTCCACTATGTTGTAATCTAGTGCAGCACGAATCGTTGAAGTGTCTGTAGATGAAACCTTGTTTTCCACTTCCAAAATGGTAAATTTTCCTTCATTGTTGGTGGATGTGTCCTTTGTTATCGCAGAATCTCCAAACTTGTTTTGAGTTTGGTTGATGAGTGGTGTGATTTTTCATAAGAGACATTCCTTCAATTTTTTCCTTGCTAGCTCTTGTTCAGGAACATGCCCTTGACTTCTCAACTTGTATCAGTTCTTTTTCTTCCAAGTTTGGGCCTCATTTAGTTGTGGTCTCTCAACGTTTTTCTTCTCGACAATGAACACACAACTAAAAGTATTTACTACGTGTCTGACACCAACAATTTCTTCAGCTGTAGTGGGTTCTTATTTTCTTCTGTTTTATTAGTCTACTCATCTGAAAGTACTGAGTCAATAATATGTGCAGCCAAATCATTCATGCTATGTTTCCACTATGGGAATGTCTTTTTTGAATGATATTCTTGATGAAAAGAACAATATTGGCCCATGCCCATGCTTTAAACATTCAACATGACATTCAAGCTCCATGCATAAATAATTAGTTGATTGTTGTTATTGTTGTTGTTGTTGTTATTTTTGTTATCCCTTCTCAGGAAGTTAAATTTTGGGGTCTTGCTACTGACAGTGTTGTCACTTGTCCTTTGTTTCAATTCTTCCAACTCATTGTACAAAGCCTTGATAGTCAGGTTCAATATTTCCAGATCACTACATTTTTTATCCTTGGCCTTGCTCGAAGAGGCCTAAGACCTTTTTCCTACCTCCTTGGAGTATTTGGATGATTCATCATCAACAATGACTTCAATTTCACATAGTTCCTTCTCAACAGTAAGGGCTTCTTCAAATTTTTGTGCCAAAGTTTTTTTGCAACTCTCTTTACGAATTGTGAAATGCTTGTTAGAAAGGAAAAAGTATAGTAATGAATCCTGATGGAGGCATGATGTGTCATATCTAGGGGAAATTGGTTCAATATCAGATTGAACCTTGGATTAAAATCCTTGACCTTTTATTTTTCTCCCATCTTTAGATTCCCTAACTCTTTTAATAACATGAGTGGGTTTTTGTCATCAGTGGACTTTTCCAGTAACAACCTTTTAAACCCCCTCCAATTCTGAATTGAATTCGCAAGAAGACTATGATACCAAGAAGTTGATATAACATCAAAGGTGCAAGAAAATAATCTACATGCAACATCATAATAACATACCTTGAGCATATGCAGGTGTATCAAATGGTTTTCCACTTTGATCGCCTAGTCAAGGGCATATTTCGTTAACAAATTTTCCGGGTGTCTTAGCATCTTATGTAAAATACCTGGAAGGGTAAGTGGGCCCTAAGTTATCCAATCCAGATCTTGGCCTGCCATGTTCTTGTCTTTTGGATCCTCCTCCTCTTCACAATATGAGGAGTCTTCCCCATGACCACCAAACTTGTTGAAAGTGTTGTCTGAGATCACGTCATTATCCTCATCCCCTTGATTATAAGATGGAGGATGATCTGGTTTTTCTATGTTGTTTGTAAACTCCAATAACTCTTTAAGGGTAATGAAAACCAAATATTCGACTATAGAAACCAATATCCCAGTAGAAAATGTTTCTTTCTTCTTTAGAAAATAAGGAAGATTATGTGCTCCAAGGATTAATCCAATAGCCTTCATAAAGTGACAATTTATAGGCCAAATTGCTCAGATGTGCTCATACAAACTTCACAAGTTTGTTCTGGGAAAGCTGAGTAGATTTGCGTACTTTAGGAATATGAGTCAGGGAGGTGCTAGGAATGTTGATTCCTTGTCCAGAAGAAGTATGACTTGGGTGGGTGGATTTATCAACCACAAAAATTTGGCTTCTCTCCTTCTAGAACTAGAAATGTTGACAGTGTTGGACCTAACAACTTTCAAGAGGGTCTCCCCAATATGCAGTCCCAATTAGACCTCACACCATTTGGGATAGGAGCCTCATCTATAATACAACCCAAATTCCATCTACTTAAAGATTTTCCTTGGCTTTAGTTATCAACAAGAGAGAGAATCACATATCCTCCTTTGAAAAGCAAGCAAGTGTGCCTGGTGAATTTTCGGTTGCAGGTGCATGAAGGTTCTTCTACCATAGAGGGGAGAGAAAGTGAGCCTCTAACAGAGAATTAATAGTACCACTATAATAAATACACACGTAAGAAAAAATGTTTCTTCTAACATCCAACAGAATATTCCAAAAAGATGTGACCGTCATTACAACCATTACAACACATTCTAAATAAGATAAGCACTAAAATAACCGAAATAGTTCAACTACTTTAGCATTGGTGAATGTAAATAGGAATCATAAACATTCAAAATATAGTCTTACAAACATTCATAATCCATGTATGAAAATATGGCAACCATCAGGCTTCAAATATTAAGTATAAGTCCCAAGATGCATGAATACAAGGAACATCACTTGCTCCAATATTGGAGTGTTCGAGCCACTACTTGCTCCCCAAAAGTACCAACTTATCTCTCTTATGCTTTATGGGATAAGCCCAGGTTAAAATTCCTTTACATGAGAAATGAGGAGCCATTTATAACTTGAGGAGTGACCTTTCATATCCTCGTGACACTTGACTTTCGAACTTCTTATGACCTCTGGACTTCTACAACCTTTGGATTTCCAAATGAATTTTGGAATTACATATGACTTTTGGTATTACATGTCCTTTGGAATTCCATGACTCTTGAGTTCACACATGACCCTTGGAATTCTATTTGTTTGTCCTTTACAATGATTAAAATATTAGATATTGACTTCCATGTGATCACATGATGAAACTAGACACATCACTATCTTGGTGATTGGGACTGACAGTGACTGATAACATGGATCTACTTCAGTGGTGACCTAGCTTCCACTGTATCTATTCTTTTTTCATCTTCAGATCATAGTGCTTACACCCTCCAAAGGGTCTTCAATATTGGAGTATTTATGGTGATTCGATCATCAAGTTTTAGGTGTGTTCTTGGCTCTTTTTGTTCTTCCTTTGTTTATCCTCTTTGCCTGATCTTCCTTGTGTGTTCTTGCCATGAGGAACCTAGAATACACGTTTCTAAAATCACTCATGATGAGTAATTATCAATTTGAAAATATCCTACTATACCATGTTTTATGTATATTCTCCTATTTATGCCTTTTTGGTGCACTTAAAGTGGTTAAAGAAGCTTCAGGGTGCAAGGACACACTTTGAAAGGCTGAAGGATTGGGAAGGAGGAACTTTGAGGCTTCGGCATGCACTCATGTGTACAAAGGAAGAAAACAATCAAGGAATGGTGCATGTCACAAGTCTGAAGGAAGAAGGGGAAGGCTTCAAGATTCCCAAGTGCACTATGCACTCAAGGGAGAGAGGGAGGGTGCGAGGTGTGCTCCCAAAGGTTGAAGGTCGAGGCTTTGTGCCTTCGAGGCACATTCATTCACTCAATAGGCCTCAGGAAGGGCACGGGGTACACTCTTGAAGGATGGAGGCTAGAGCTTCATATGTTTGGGGTGTTACAATGCACTCAAGTAGTTTAGGAGGGAACATGGTGCATAGGGGAAGGTTGAAGGATTGAGGTTCAAGTCTTTTGGGTGCACTAGTGCACTTAAGGAGAGCTCACTTCTTTGAGTTAAAGGAGTGCACCCAGGGAAGTCTTAGTGATTTTAAAGGGCGCAATACAGAACAAGGAAGGGGATTCATGCTTTTGGAGTGTGCCCAACTCTCCAAGAGGGCACAAGGCACACTTTTGAACAACAAAGGATCTCCCATCAAGGCTTTAGAGTCTACTCATGCACTCTTGGCCTTAATGGGCTCACTTTCCAACCAAATTTTGTTTAAGTTTGGATGATTGATTGAGGCATGAGAAAGATGTGATATAGACACAAAACCATATGCAACACATACTAATGCATCAAGAACACTTAGAAAAGATTGATGAACAATTAATGTACATCAAAACTGCACCTTATGCACATTCCCCAAGTACAAACAATGAAGTGTGTGTGACTATGACCTGAAAGTGTTGTTTTACAACAACAAAGGTGTTATGACCATGAAATGCATATATGGATATTCTATTCAATGTGACGGCACTTAAGAACATTCAAGAACACTTGAGACATATCAAAAAACACAAAACAACACTTGATGATTAAGGCGACACTTTATACGACAATAAGGTAGGATTCAAAATGTGAATCTAGTGGAATTTTGGAGGGTGTTGTAGCAGCAACAACAGGACACCAAATATTAAGTGGAAAACCTAACTAAGAAAAACCAACGCTATGGTTTCCTCCATCTTCTTCTTATTATAAATAAAATATTCTCTTGTATCTTGCACTGGCATAGACTCTTACCAGTGCACAACCTCCTACCTACTAGAGGCTACCACCTCTTCTTGTTTCTCCAACTACCATTAATGGAAGGAAGCCACTACTCCCTGATCAAAGTTACTGGCCACCATCAAAAGGAAGCTATCACTGCCTCACTGAGGGCTCCAAACCCTCAGAACCTTTTTGGACCTTGTTTCTATTAATATGGTAGCTCAAGGACATATGCCCTCCTTTAGATAATGTTCCTCATTTAGAGAAGATTCTCTTTTCCCTTGGAATACTTTAATTTGGTCAAGGAATTTTTTTTTTTTTTATGTGAAACCCACATGTGCACTAAAATTACAGGTTGACTTTAAAGATGTATTGGGTCTCCTACAACCCATATAAATATACTTCAAGGCATATCATTTTCGAGCATCATCAACACATTCATCTCTTCGCTTCTATGGTTCATACAACTTTGAAAATTGCAGGTTCTTTTCACACATGCGAGGAGGAGGAGGTCTCTTTCTGTTAACCAAAAGTTTGACTTTATTTCACAATATTTGGACCTTTTCTAGAAGGATGAGTTGACTATCACAAATATCGAGACTTTTTGGGTAGTTTGACTGTTGTTGACCGCAAACTTTTAGCGCAAGGAATCTAAAGTTTGACCATGGACTTTCTCTCTCCTTTGAATGAGTTCTTGCTGACTATTTTTTGTGGGTTTTACCTGTTGGGTGTGGAGCCTAATTATCTTCCTGATTTAGAGGTCTTGTTTCAGCTCGGTGTATACCCTATAAAGAATGTACACCCATCCATGCAGGGGGAGAAACCCCCCAGGCTGGGGGGTACAAGGACTAGTGGACTCTTGAAGCTAAAAATAGATGAAAAATTGCCTTGTAAACTATTGTAATTTTGTAGTCAATCTAGGTTGTTCATTAGGTAGATGATATGATTGTAAAAGTTATCTTAGTTTAGGTTTTTTCCCTAGAAGGCAACCCTCGGTTTATATGAGGGAATTGTATTGTGGTTATGTATTATTATTCTAAGTGAGAAAGAGAAAGGAGATTGTGTGAGAGCGAAGAGGAAATTACAATGGATTTGTCATAGGTTGTATCTCTTCATTTTGTTGGATAATATAAAAGGAAGGACTGGATGTTTCTATGTGGACGTAGCCCAAATCGAGTGAACCATGTATTTTTGTGTTTCTCTTGTTTTATGCATTTTTGTATTTGTGTTTCTATTTCATTACTTTGTTAATTAATTTTGAACAACAATGATTATAGCAACTCCATCATTGCTTGACTTGATGGAAAATGCTTCCACTTCAAACCTGGTTGTTTCTCATCTTCATCATCTTACTTGAAGACTAATTGAAACTAAGAAGAAACTCATTTTCCCCCTAGTTACAACCTTTGTTAACATATATGCAAGATTTTGTCTAGTGTGTATCTTTTCCAGCTTCATCTGTCCATCTTCCAAAACTAATCGTATGAAATGGTACATGAGTTGTATATGTTTAGTCTTAGAATGAAATGCTAAGTTCTATGCAAGATGAATGACACTATGGCTATCAAAGTATAACCTACCAATCTCCCGCTTCTTTCCCAATTCATCCATAAACCTTTGTAAACATATCATTTCTTTACTAGTCTTTGTAGGAGAAACATACTCTACTTTCGTTGTTGAAATTGAAACAATGTTTTCCAATTTTGAAACCCAACTAACAATTGTTCCACCTACAATGAACACATACCCTGTGGTGCTCCTCTTGTTATCTTGATCACCTTCCATATCCACATCAACATATCCCTATAGAGCAATGTTTGAACCACTAAAGCATAATGCTTGATTTGTGGTACCTCTCAAACACATAAGAATCCACTTCACTTCCATCCAATTATCTTTTCCCAGATTGTTCATATACCTACTTACAACTCCCACTGCAAATGCAGTATGAGGTCTTGTGCAGGCCATTGCATACATTAAGCTTCCAACTGCTGATGCATATGGAACTTCACACATATAATCCATCTCTTCCTAAGTCTTGGGATACATCTCCTTAGTTTGAAATGGATAGCCAAAGGTGTACTAATTAGTTTTTTATTCTGCAAATTAAATCTTTCCAACACCTTTTCTATGTACTCACTCTGAGACAATATTAATTTTCGATTTTTTCTATCTCTAGTTATTCTCATACCAAGGATTTGTTTTGCAGAACCCAAATCCTTCATTGCAAAAGAATTTTCAAATTTTCCTTTGAGCACATTAATTTCCCACATGTTAGACCCTGCAACAAGCATGTCATCTACATACAATAGAAATATAATATAGTTGCCATCATTTTGATTTTTAAGATAAACATAATGGTAAGAGTGACATCTAGTATAACCTTGTCTAGACATAAATTTGTCAAATGTTAAATACCACTTCCTTGGAGCTTGTTTTAAGCCATACAAGCTCTTCTTTAATTTCCACACTCATTTTTCCTTCCCTTTGACCTCATACATGTGTGTCTACTCTCTCTCTCTCTCTCTCTCTCCTCTCTCTCTCTCTATATATATATTATATATATATATATATATATATATATATATATATATATAATATATATATATATATTTCTTTTCCTCCAAATCCCCATGGATAAAAAAGATTTCTTTTAATCTAACTGTTGAAGATGAAAATATTCTATTGCCACTAGGCTTAAAATAATTATGACTGAAGTCAATTTAACAAAAAGAGAAAAAAATTCATCAAAGTCTATACATTTCTTTTGTGAAAGTCCCTTCACCATAAGTCTATCCTTATACCTCTCTTTACCTCCATCTTCTTCTTTCAACCTATAAACCCATTTATTTTTCAATGTTGTTTTACCTGCAAACATCTTGACTAAGTCCCAAGTTTGGTGATGAATTGAGGAGTCTATCTCTTCTTCCATGGATTGCTCCCAATTCTTCCTGGTTTCTACCTAGATTGCTTCTTCATATCTTTATGATTCACCAAACTCAGTCAACAATACATAATATAATGAAGGTGAGTATCATTCAGGGGGTCTACTTATCCTCGTAGATATTCTAACACCACTTTTAGGTGTTCAAGGTGGTTGTTGTTGTTTTGGCTGATGATCATTATGATTTTCAGGCACCTTTACTTTTTTTTGTGATCTCTTCAAGCACTGTGTATTTTTGTTTTCCTTTTCTTGTTTCTTTCCATGCATTTGATCCTTATATAAGGAATCTTCATTAAATATGACATCTCTTATCCTAATGATTTTGTGTCTTTCATAATAATATAAACGATAACCAAAATCATTAACACCATATCCAATAAAGGTACATTTCTTTGATTTTTCTTCAATTTTTTTTCTATTTTATTTATTGATGTGGACAAAGGATTCACAACTGAACATCTTTAATAAAAATGAATAGTTTACCTTTTTACCTGTCCATGCCTCCTCTGGAATACCACCTTCCAAGGAACTTGAAGGCCTAATGTTTATTAGAGAAAAAATAGTATCTACAACATCTGCACAAAATTTTAAGGGAAATCTTACATGAAATCTCATGCACCTTGCAAGTTCCATGATTGTCCTGTACATCCTTTCTAACTCACCATTCTCCTGTGGTGTCCATGGAATTGTCTTCTCTCTACGAATTCCATGCTCTAAACAATATTTATCAAACTCTTTATTGCAATATTCACCTCCATTTCTGATTTGAGACACTTCAACTTCTTTCTTGTCTCATTTTCAACCAAATCTTTCCATTTCTTGAAAGTATCAAATAAATCATATTTATTTCGAATACAATAAATCGAGGTTTTCCTAGTTGCGTCATCAATAAAAGTTACATAATAGCGAGAGCCACCAAGATATGATATCTAAGCAGGCCCCCATACATCTGTATGCACAAGCTCTAATTCTGTGCTCTTATTTTCCTTCTCAACTCCGAGAAATCTGACTCTCTTTTGTTTTCCATATACCAATTTTCACAAAAATCCAAATCAAAATGCTTCAAACTTGGCAAAAAATTTCTTGAGTGAAGTATTTTCATCCCCTTCTCACTCATATTCCTGAGTCTATGATGCCACAATGTCATATCTTCTCCTATGGAGGTTAAAGAATTAACAAAATTAGAAATACCATTTCATAAATACAATGTACCAACCTTTTCTCCTTTTTCTATTACCAAGGCTCCTTTAGTGACCTTCTGATTTTTGTCTGTGAATGTAGTTACACAACCTTCACCACCTAACTTCCATGTTGAAATTATATTTTTCTTTAGATCTGGAACACACCTTACCTCCTTCAATAACCATTGGTTTCCATTTTGTTGCTTTATAAAAAACTTACCCATTCCAATGATTTTATAGGGTTTATCATCACCCAAATGGACCTGGCTAAAATATCCTTGAACATAGTCATGAAAATGTTTCCTATTAGGTGTGGCATGGAATGAAACCCCTAAATATACCACCCAGGCATCAATAATATTCTCTAATGAAAGAATCAAATCACCTTGCAACACATTGTTTGTCACAATCACTTCATGATTGTTCTCTTGTTTTCGAACTCCTTTTCCCTTTTGATATTTGTAGTCTTTATTCATATGTCCTTTCCTCCCACATTTTTAGCACATTATCCATTATCTGGATTTGGATCTACCTTTTCTTGACTTACTAGGATTTTCTGGGCTCCTTCCTCTTTCCATTTTTCTTCCCCTAGTCTCTTCAGTGAAAACATTACCTGATGTCTCACTAGGGCTTTTCCTTCACAATTCCTTGCTAAGGATGGCACCAAGAACATCATCAAACTTTAAAGTAATAGATCCATAGATAGAGTCACTAATAGCCATAACTAAGCCATTCCAACTTTCTGGCACTGAGCATAGAAATAATAGAGCCCTAACTTCAACATCAAAATTTACCCCTACATAACTTGACTCGTTGGTAACCATGTTAAATTCATTTAAATGATCAATAACAGATGCACCTTCTGATATCTTCATATTAAATAAATGCCTAATAAGAAATACCTTATTTGAGGCTAAGAGTGTTTCTTATGGCTTGGCCAATGTAGTCATTAAGCCTTTTGTTATTATTTCCTTTGAAATTTTGAATTCCACCAATGTTGCCAGACGCATATGTATTGTTCACAGTGCCTTTCTATCAATAATATCCCTTTTTTCATCCATCATACTCGTTGTCTTCTTTTCTTTTTTTCTCAATGGTAGGTAAAGATATTTCTTACACAAATAATCCTCCATTTGCATATTCCATAGCTGGTAGTCTTGGCCATTGAATTTCTCAACCCTAAACCTACCATCTTTCGCTATTGCTCCCACTTGAACTAGAAACCCTTTTTTCCTATGAGTTTAGCAACCAAATATACTTTCATCTCTGATACCATTTGTTTTAATTAACGGGGCAATGAAGTACACAAAATATTGTGGAAACACAAATACAAAAACACATAAAATAAGAGAGACATAGATATACTTTGTTCACCTAATTTGGGCTATGTCCACTGAGAAACAACGAGTTCATCCTTTTATATTGTCCAACAAAGTGAAGAGATATAACCTATAGAAGATCCATTGTAATTTCCTCTTCACTCTCACACAATATTCTCTCTTTCTCACTCAGAATAATAATACACAACCACAATACAATTCCCTCATATAAACTAAGGGTTGAATTCTTGGGAAAAAATCCATAAATGAACATAACTTCCACCATCAAATCACTAGCCTAATGAATGGCCCAGATTGACTACAAAGTTACAATATTTTACAATGAATTTTTTCATCTTTTTTAGCTTTGGGGGCACTTCCCCTGAACCCCCGCTAGGGGCTCACTAGCCCCCACACCCCCCTATGTGGAGGGGTGTACAATCGTCCTGGGGTATACACCCAACTGAAACAAGACCTCTGAATTAGGTAGATAATTAGGCTCGACACCCAACATGATCGATCTTTGAAAGCCAAGTTTGATGTTTCCTTGACCAAGATTTTTGGAGGTCTATTCAGGACATATTTGACTGGTGTTAACTATGGTAGAATTGTAGACTTTGACTTTTTGAACATATTTGACTTTGAAGCTCATATATTGGATATTATTTCGTTGATATCTTGGATAGTCAAAGAATTGATTTTGACTTTTTTTGATGAACTGAATCATTATATCTCTCTGTTGAACATTTGATGACAATCTAATAGAAGAAGAATTTGAAAGGGTTTCCCCCCTTGTGGGGATTTTCCATGGTCTTTAACCAAACCTTGCGTCTCTTTTTGTTGCTCTTGATTGTCTTCTATTCTACATTGCATGTATTGTTATATCTACAATTTCTATTTATTTTGCCACTAATTGAAGAAAATATTGGGCCAAGTGATTGTAATAGCATAGAACAATGGAAAATTAATAGTTTCATAATCTTTCACATTGGATCCACCTAACTCATACACAAATCCAGTAGGCCATGTTTCATCCAAGTTTCAAATTGGACCCACATAAAACATTAAGCTCATTCTAAATAACATGATACCAAAAACATCTTTGCATAAATCTCTGATAAATAATTGAATCTTCTCAATAGAACATCAAACCATAGTGTTGCCTTATTTATCAATATTGTTAAATGTTGGGCACAAACATGCACTCAATGACACCAAACCATTCTCTCTACAATAATCAAATCAACTAACGTAACGCCATAGCTACATACATCAATAACCATTCACTATATACATAAACAATCAGTCTCTGATCTCATCAACATGTGAATCTGATAGAAAACCCTAATGATATTTGATCAAACCCTAGTATCCAATATCAACTCTACTCATCAAGTGAGTCATCATCAAGCCTCACCTTGCTAGTTTGTTTATCAACAGCAATAATTAACAACAACAAGAAATTTTCTTAATAACAAGTAGTACTCAATGATAAGAAATTCTCATCATGTAAATCTTCACACATCTCATCACTCCACATGACTAACAATCCATACCTCTGGATAATATTGAATACAATCAACATCTTATACCAAAATTATGATTCCCAAAGCATCTCAACATAAGACTCTGACACACCCCTCAACATACACATACCCAACATGGCATTAATGAAAACAAAATAATTACTCTTTCACTAATCAAATCTTAATTACTCTTTCACTAATCAAATCTATGTAGTACAATTATGGTAGGATAAATTTATAACATTAGTGTTCTTAAACATCAAACCCCTACATCATGAAAACAATCCCTGCACTCCAACTCAGTCTCTACCTTCAATCCTGCATACAATCCCTAAAGACAAGCAACAACATCACAATATTAAAAGCACACTCTGCCATATACAAATTTATGCCCTATTCTAGTATACAAGATGCTAATATCTACACTCACTGATCTTTGAAAAATAATACGATGTCATATACAACCTCTATCCTTATTCTGGTGGATAAGCTGTTGATTTATGCATTGACGAAACTCAACTCTTACAATCAAATACATTAACAAACAATCACTGCAAAACCTTTGTTGAGCCTTTCTCCAATACAAGTGTAGTACATATGCGCATATACTCAATATGTTTATTAAGACATGAAGACCAATTAAAAAATGAATAACCTCATAAATGTTTTTTTGTCACTATAAACTCCTTTGATCTCGTTGATCTGAGCATTGATAGACTAGAATATAGTCTCAATGTGCTCATTTAGATGTATAATCCCTATAAAAAAATGATCTTTGTACATATTCCTTTGTCAAAAACTACATATTCCCTTAACCAAATCAATATTAAGTCACATTTCAATGATTTGACAAATATAATGTTCGTATAGTCAGAAAGAATACCTCCAATAAGTACTCAACTACCAATGAGCTCATTTAGTTAGATCTATGCATAGATCCCTGTAGAATTCATTCTGACGCTTTAGCTTTAATAAGTCATCAAGTTATATTTCAAAACTATAGTGCATAAATGAAACCTCTAGTAATTGAATAGTAGTGCATATAAAAGAGAAACTCCAATATTCATAAAGTTTAGTTGTTCAAACATTCAATGATCACAATAAGCAACAAAGAGGATATCTACAAGGGCAATGCACAAATGTATGGGGTTGACATCAATGAAAAATGGGGAGGTTGTTGGAAACATTATTGTCATTGATGTTAAAGATATGAGGGACTACATATATCCAATATAAAGATAGAAAGATGAAGGTCGTTGGAAATATTCTTTGGATACCTAGTTTTTTCTTCATGCCCAATTTGGATACTTTATATTTGAAGGAATTTTACTATAAATAATTAGCTCAAATTGGAGCATAAGGTATATGGTTGAATAGATTATTCTAATACCTTTCGAATGTTATATACAAATTCCTCAAACTCCATAGGAATGAGGAGATATGAAAGATTTTGTCTAGTCTTCCCAACCATAAAGTGCAGGTTAACCCAACTAGTTTACAAGTCAACCCAATAAGTGAATGTACAAACACTGTAAATAAAAGATACATGATTTGATTTGAAGAAAATCCAAGAAATAAGTGATCTGAGTTGTGCAATAGAAGTTGGGGAATACTCTTGGGGTCTTAAAGGTGAAGCAAAAATGTGATTTGTGGAGTGAATGAGCCATCTTGGAATTTTCTCTATAACTTTTATTTGAGGATGTTTCAAACCATGAAACTTGGAGGATATAAAGAGGATATCTTAATGTACTTGTAATAGGAAATTTTATATTCTATTTTACTATAATTTTGGATATATTCTCTGAGAAAGTTAAGCTTCTTGAATGCTTCTGAAATCTACTTCAAAGTGATCAGCTGGGAATTTTCACTATAAATTTTCTTCTGGGATGTTTCAAAATGTGAAAATTTCAAGTATCTAAGGAGACAAATATAATTTCATTAGATAAAACTTCATAATCACATCTGCAAAATTGGATTGATGGCATGTTGTACAAGCTTGTTCTTGAGAGGATGCCAAAAACAACTAACATATTTGGTGAAGGTAGAAGTAGTAAGTAGACTTGGTGAAGGCATAAGTAGCAAACAAACATTGTGAAGAAACAAGAAGACTTATTAAATTAGGTTAATATCTATGAATATTTGCAACAATGGGGATTGATGTTTCTTATAGTTTTTTTCCTACAAATATTGTAACAATGGGGATTGGTGTCTCTTGTAGGTTGGTAGTTACAAGTATTGAAACAAAGGGGATGCATGTCACCTGTGGCTTATGCGTACGAATTGATGTATTAATAGGTTGGTGCCTACAAGAACTATTATATTAAGAGGTTTTTAGTTTTCTCTTGAAAGGGTTTCCATGCATGTACGATGTTTCGTGTGCTACTTATGAGATGATTTGTTATGATGCTTGAATATTTATATAAGTGAAAATTTTCTTATACTAATTAACAACTGTCCCCTACCCTCCCTATATAATAGTGAATCCAACACATGTGGTTGTTAAATTGTAGCTACAACTTATAGGTAGTGTTTGTTCATTAGAGTGTTAAGGTATGAAACATGAAAAGTGAAACCATGAGTTGGAAAAGATGAGAAGATTCTTTGAAATTTTCCAAAGTGTTTAATATAATGTAAACACACTATACCCTATTTACACACACATGTGATGTTCTCATTATTAATCATGTTTTTAATTATGTGCCACAATGATGACCCAAAACAGTTGTTGTTAATAGACACACATGTAGTGTTTCCTTGAAGACTTAACATTCAAATTTATGAAGTTTTTCTTTTTTTGTTATGAAGCGGGTGAAGTAAAATGAAGTGAGATTGTTAGGTCCCTATAATACTAGTGTATCCTATTTATTGTTATTGTTGTGCCCATGTATACACCATATTATTAATGTTTTTCCCCATAGAAGCCCACTACTGTTATTGTTGTGCCCTTAAATTATTATTGTTATGTAGGGTCTGATTTTATTGTGACCCATTAGACTCCTATATATACAAAGGAGGTATTGTCATTTCTATCATCCAATAATTGTTCATTTATGTAATGTAAATGAGGTTCCCCCCTCGAAGAGGATGATTTTTAAGTCTTTGATCTATCTTTTCTATGAGTTGGTTGCATAACATTTGGTATCAAAGCTTTGGATTCTAGGGTTTTGCTACTTCAAATAGGTCATCGTGGAATTTTCACTATAACCTTTTTTATACAAAGCGTTAGAAGCTAAAATTACAACCACAAGGATCCAAAATTGTGGTGAACGTTATGTACAAATTTCAAATATTTTCTCACTATATTTTTGGATATACGATCCTAGGAAGTTAGGGTTTTTGAAGGCTCAATAATTCCATCTCAAATAGGTGACCTAGGGAAAATTGTCATAACTTTCTCTTTGAGAATCGGGTTTGAATTTCATAAAATATTACGGAAATCGTACGAACTATATTGGGTTGGGTATAATTTTCAGGGCTGAAGGTCGAACAAGTGACATGTGGCACTCCATACAAGTTTTCTCTAATAAATTAGTCCATAATCAAGTGATCATGGGAGATTGGGCATAACCTTATCTTGAAGAATCCAAATTTTTTCTGACTTGTGACTATGGAAAGAAGACTCAAAGGTCTATCACAAGGCTGAATTTCAGATCTTAGAGATCCAAAATTACAAATATACAACAATTTCAATATCATGCTCCTAAAAAGAAAGAAAAATGTGTGTATTTTAAATAAAAAAGTGCATAACTTTTGTTTGAAAAAATAGTTTGAAGTGATTCAAGGGGAATACTGAAACATAGATATCATTGTTTGATTCCAAAATTACTTGGAAAAAAGGTGGACACACCTAGTTAACGAAGGAAGGAAGGAGTTTCATCATGGTGGTAGTTGATAGACTTACCAAGTATGCACACTTTTGTGCATTATCTCATCCTTTTAAAGCCAACACAGTTGCTACTGCATTTATGGAAACAATTCAAAAGATTCATGGAAATCCAAAGATTATAGTAAGCGACTAAGATCCCATTTTCAATGGAAATTTTGGACAGAATTATTTTCTTGTCCTGGTACTCAATTAGCTCATAGCTCATCTTATCATCCTCAATTTGATGGGGAAAATGAGATAGTGAACAAATGTTTGGAAGGATATCTTCGTTGCTTTGTATATGACAAATAAACAAAATGATGGTATAACACTTCCTTCCATATTGCAGTGAAATGACCCCATTTATGGCACTTTATGAATATCTTCCACCATCCATCACATCATCTTTAAGAAAAAATTCTAATGTTCAAGCAGTGGAAGATCACATCGAGCATCAACAACAAGTTCTTGAACTCTTAAAGGATAACCTCTCTGATGCGAAATTGAATGAAACAACAGGCATATCAGCATTGCATGAAAGAAGTTTTGATGTAGGTGACTAGGTATTTTTATGACTACAACCATACAAAAACATGTCTCTCAAGAAAGCTAAGGAGGATAATAAATCATAACCCAAGTACTACAGTCCTTACAAGGTGTTGCAAAATATTGGTATTATGGCATACAAATTGGAGTTGCATGCATCTTCCCGAGGACACCAAGTTTTACATGTTTCATCCTTAAAGAAGGTTATGACAAGCGTCCAATTCAAACAGTGTTGCCAGAACTTGACAAAGAAGGAAAAATCATATTTGATCCTGAAGCAGTCATGGAAATAAGAACCCGACAGCTATGGAATCGATCAATTTCAGAGTATCTCATTAAGTGGGAGAAATTACCCACTAAAGATTACATGAGAGGATGAAATTTTTATACAAAAGCATCGAAAACTACTCAAGCGTTGAGGAAAGCATTTTTTTGAAGGAGAGGGGCATGTTAGGTCCCTATAATACTAATGTATCCCCCTTATTGTTATTGTTGTGCCCTTCCATTATTATTGTTATGTAGGATTTGATTATATTATGACCTCTTAGACTCTTATATATACAAAGGAGGTCATGTCATTTGTACCATCCAAGGACTGTTCATTTATTAATGTAAATGAGGTTTCCCCTTCAAAGAGTATAATTTTTAAGTCATTGATCTATCTTTTCTGTGAGCTGGTTTCATAACAGAGCTAGTGAAGTACCAGAAAGTATGGAGAAGATAAAGTGTTATGGAGAAAAGGTGGGGTTAGTACTATAACATCCCCAACCACCTGTGGGGTGACACTACCACCTCAACAACAATACTCAAAATACTCAATTCCTATATAGGAGCCAGAACCCTAACCTTAACCTAGTCATCTTTATGCATATCTGTTTTGGTTTTTGATGAATGCAATTGGAGAATGCTTATAAATATAATTTCCACACATATGAATGAGATTTGTAACATTGTACATTATAATTATCCATTAATTGACAACATTGAATAATATTAACATAAAACCCCCAATTAGGTTTATGGAATAGCATAAAACACACCAACATGCACAGTTAAATAGTATGTACAATAAATATGGAACATAATTGAATTGCACAGAGGAATTATAAGCATGATAAATAATTACACATAAACCCTGAAGCTAGGGTTTTAATAGTAAAGTCATATAAAACAACACGACACATGAGATAGAATACTTATATGGCTAAGTTAACCAACTGGCTATGGGCTCTCCACATTCCAACCTACTATATACCACGTGGTTCATGGGTTTCAATCATGGGTCACCCTTGAGCGGGATTTGAAACTCCAGTACATGAAATAGTAATTCATAATAACTGTATTTCCACAACCAAGATGTCAACCCAACAACCGTGTTGCTCCATGGCTCCAGGTACCCTCCAGGCCACAAACTCATACAACTTCCAGTTGGTCTAAATCCCAAGCTCAGGGACCACTTTCCGATTTTGCTAGACTAAATTCTAATCATCATCAACATCCTCATCATCTTCAAAATAATCATTGTCATAATAATCCTCATAATACTCATAATCATCATGGTAATAAAAAACAATAAAATGATAATAATGGAGGGCTACATGTAAGTATGTATATACTTCCCTTAACTTCATGGTCTCTCTCAGTGATGTGGAACCTTGAAGCCTTGTGGGCAACATGTTTTCTCATCGTCCATCTTTCATCCACTATTTTTGCCCCCATGTCATTGCGGAGTTGTATGCCCCCCATACTCTTACCGTGGAGTGGGCTCTACAACCAGCCTATTTTATATTAATTTATTATAAATATGTACATTAGTTACATCATATTGTAATCTTGGCCCTTTAACCACATAACCCAAGAAACAAATAAGCATGAGCATGCTAGCCCCCAAAATATATAAAACAATAGCACATAGGCATGCAAGCCGACAAAAGTTGTCTCCAACTCACGAGCCTAATATCAAGGTATACATATTTACATAAAAAACTAGCATAAATATTACAATCATGGTGAAGTGTGGTAGAACAAGTTCATAGAGCCAATTATCCTAGTGTTGATAGAGCCTTGCATAGTGTAGTCACATGGATTTGGAATAGGTGAGGGAAAATATTTATTAAAAGTAATATAATTCTTTACTCTGTCACAAATAAAGTAAAGTAAGTTTAGTGGAGGATTGGATAGTAGAAAGTAGTCAGTGGTGGTGGAGAGTTTCATAATATTTTGAAGGAATGAAGTTTGCAAAGTTGGATAAGATTAATTAGCTTACAATTTGGGGGAGTAAGGTTCATAGAGATGGATGGGTTTAGTTATTTTGGAGTTTGTGTGGTTTAAGATCCATCATGACATATAGAGCTACTCAACCTTGAGTTTGGTAGAACAAGATTTGAAAATATTGATGAAGTTAGTGAACCTAGAATTTGATACAGTAAGGTTTGTAGAGTAAGTGAAGTTGGGTCAATTTCAATAAGTTGGAGCCAAACACTAGAGTTGATGTAGGCAAAAAAATTATAGGGACAATTAATCATTAGAGTAGAATGCAGTGATGCAAAGTCAACATAGAGTAGTAGAGTTGCCTAATCTTGTAAAAGTAAGGAGATAATTTTGCACTACATTGGAAGCTTCATATAAGAACAACAAAGTGTGCAAGTGTCTAAATATGATCTTTTTTATACTTGTTGGAAATCTCTCGATAAATAAAAATTAGTGAATAAGTCAATTTATTGAAATTTTTAGTTGCTATGACACTGAAATTTCAATATGTGATTAAGATAAAGATTTGTTACCACGAATAATTACAAAAATGCACAAATATATTATGTAGATGATAAATATGAACAAAATTGATTCAATAAACATAAGAATCACAAAGAACCTATTAATTTGATATAAACTCTAAGAGATTCCATAGAAAAGATAAGAGACAAAGAATAGAAAAATAGTAGAAGAATTACAAGTTTCATTCTTTTACATAAAATCAATATCCATCACAATGTAATATAATATAATGATCTAATAAAGATCAAAATGTAAAATATAACTATACATATGAAAATTTTAAAAATTATGTAATACTTTGATTTTAGATTCCAAAAACACATTATATTAAAATATATTAGAATTAAATAACAAAACAAATCTTAAAAAAATTTACAAAAACCCTACTAAAATATAAAAATTAAAAATTATGTAGTACTTGATTTTAGATTACAAACACATTATATTAAATATATAGAATTAAACAACAAAGCAAACCTTCAAAAAAGACAAAAACCTACTAGAACAATCAACAATATGTAAAGCAACTATCACAATAAACAATTTGACTAAATTTATATAATATTGAAAATATTATTTTAATAATCAAATTTTTATGTAGTGAGAAAACCTATTATAATTTGTAATCTATCATAACTTGTGCCAAATTATCAAGAAGGATAATTAATAACAATGCATTTTGAATCATAACTATTATTTAAGGTAAATCACAACACCTGAAATTACCCACCTATCAATAAGAGAGCAAGATTTCACTCTTACAATATGCCTCTAAATCTTGAGTCATTAACCTATTTCTTTACTTAAAAAAGAAATTCTTAACCAAATAAAAATTATTTTAAAACATACTTAAACTTAAACCTAATTAATTTCAAATATTTATTATAATTAACCTCAAAAATAAATAAATAATATAAATGTATACATCTAATTCAATTAAACTTTAATACCAAAGATCGTCAACATATAGTAAGCCATTGTTTAGTTCACTGGCCATTAAAGCAAGATGGGAAAAGAGACAAACACATATAAATTTATATATATTAAAAAAATAGATACACGTGACATAATATATATGAAATTAAAATGGGATATAATATTAAAAAAATTAGTGTGATGTAGCCGAGGGAAACATGAAAGACCCTTATGAGTTGATATGTAGTAGCACAGGATAGGCCAGAGGGATTAAAGGAGGTAGTTATCATCTCTTTAAGTGGGATTTTGAAAATGTAAATTTATAGTATTTTTACATGGTAAACTTTCCATGAGCATAAAGGTATAAAATTATTTGATTTGGTTCTAAAAGTTAGTTATAGACTTTTACTCGGATTGAAAACTTACATGTGATAAAGTTTTCAAAAATGTCATCTCTTGAGTTGCCTTTCCCATCTGCCAAATTTTCCATGAACATAAAGGTACTAAATGATTTGACTGGTCGTAAAAGTTTGATATAAACTTTTATTTAGATTGAAAACTGTCATGTGAAGTCTTAAAAAAATGTCATTTCATGAGTTGTTTTGTTTTTTCCTGGTTGTAAAAGTTTGATATAATTTTTTATTTAGATTGAAACCTGTTATGTGAAGTTTTAAAAAATGACATTTCATGAGTTGTTTTGTTTTTCCCTCGTTGTAAAAGTTTGATATAATTTTTTATTTAGATTAAAAACTATCATGTGAAGTTTTAAAAAATGTCATTTCATGAGTTGTTTTTCTCTTTGGTTCATCTCAATGTGATTATTACTACTTTATTACTACTTTTTTTTTTTATAGATTAAAGGAAGTAGTTATCATCTCCTTAAGTGGCATTTTGAAAATGTAAATTTATAGCATTTTTACATGGGTAAACTTTCCATGAGCATAAAGGTACAAAATTATTTTACCTAGTTCTAAAAGTTAGTTATAAACTTTTACTCGGATTGAAAACTTACATGTGATAATGTTCTCAAAAATGTCATCTCTTGAGTTGCCCTTCCCATCTGCCAAATTTTCCATGAACATAAAGGTACTAAATGATTTGACTGGTTGTAAAAGTTTGATATAAACTTTTATTTAGATTGAAAATTGTCATGTGAAGTTTTAAAAAATGTCATTTCATGAGTTGTTTTGTTTTTCCTTCATTGTAAAAGTTTGATATAATTTTTTATTTAGATTGAACATTGTCATGTGAAGTTTTAAAAAATGTCATTTTATGAGTTGTTTTTCTCTTTGGTTCATCTCAATGTGATTATTACTACTTTATTACTACTTTTTTTTATAGATCAAAGGAGGTAGTTATCATCTCCTTAAGTGGCATTTTGAAAATGTAAATTTATAGCATTTTTACATGGGTAAACTTTCCATGAGCATAAAGGTACAAAATTATTTGACCTGGTTCTAAAAGTTAGTTATAAACTTTTACTCAGATTGAAAACATACATGTGATAAGTTCTCAAAAATGTCATCTCTTGAGTTGCCCTTCCCATCTGCCAAATTGTCCATGAACATAAAGGTACTAAATGATTTGATTGGTTGTAAAAGTTTGATATAAACTTTTATTTAGATTGAAAATTGTCATATGAAGTTTTAAAAAATGTCCTTTCATGAGTTGTTTTGTTTTTCCTTGGTTGTAAAAGTTTGATATAATTTTTTATTTAGATTGAAAACTGTCATGTGAAGTTTTAAAAAATGTCATTTCATGAGTTGTTTTTCTCTTTGGTTCATCTCAATGTGATTATTACTACTTTTTTTATAGATCAAAGGAGGTCGTTATCATCTCCTTAAGTGGCATATTGCAAATGTAAATTTATAGCATTTTTACATGGGTAAACTTTCCATGAGCATAAAGGTACAAAATTATTTGACCTGGTTCTAAAAGTTAGTTATAAACTTTTACTCGGATTGAAAACTTACATGTGATAAGTTCTCAAAAATGTCATGTCTTGGGTTGCCTTTCCCATCTGCCAAATTTTCCATGAACATAAAGGTACTAAATGATTTGATTGGTCGTAAAAGTTTGATATAAACTTTTATTTAGATTGAAAACTGTCATGTGAAGTTTTAAAAAATGTCATTTCATGATTTGTTTTGTTTTTCCCTGGTTGTAAAAGGTTGATATAATTTCTTATTTAGATTGAAAACTGTCATATGAAATTTTAAAAAATGTCATTTCATGAGTTGTTTTTCTCTTCATCTCAATGTGATTATTACTACTGTCATTATTACTACTTTATTACTACTTTTTATATTAACAATTAATATTTATAATGTTATAGTTCTATTAATATATCTGAAGTACAATGCCTATACATCTATCAACATCGTAAATATTGCTTATTGTTAAATGCTCGGTAGTATTTAAGAGTCCAATTTTTAGAAATGCCAGCAAGAACATTCGGAATAATAATGCACAGTAGGGAGGTAGTGCATAACTACTTTATTACCAAAGGTAAATGTATTGTCATCTGAATCACATCACTGTAGAGGATTGCATAATAGTGAGCCTTTACAGTGATGCGATTCACATGACAGTACATTTACCTTTGGTAATAACATTTATCTTTGGTAATAAAAGTAGTTGTACGCTACCTGCATACCGTGTATTATTTATTATTTATTAGGACATCTAGTATTGAATGATATGGTGATGGCATAAAGAGTATTGGATAAACAATTCACTCATTATAACATTTAATATTATGTAATTATGTGGATATTGTTCGTTTTTATATTTTTCTACTATTTTTAATGTTGAAGGAAATTTTAAAAATGTGATAAGAAAATTGATATGTATGTGGTATTGTAAATATTTAATTTTTAAGATGACTTTATGAAAGTAAGGTATACAAAATTTTTATCTTTCCAAAATGACTGTGATCTTTATTTTGAAGTCAATATCATATTTTGTTGGTTGAGAGTTTTTCAATGATATAAATTTTATTTCATTATCAGCTCTAGACATAAAGTTATCGTCCTCATAATATTTGCTAGGTTTTATCCACTGAGCCTCAAAATCCCTGATACAAGGTAACCTTGCCATGTGTCAACATCATACCATGCCACATCATCTAGACATGTGACATACACATAGCAATTGGACGCCCACATGTTGCCATTATAATGTGCCACTTCCACAAATAAGGCTCATCAAATAACATGACACATCTGGATAATAATTTTTTGTAAAGGACACATTTCTTAAAATTCTAGATTGATGGATTCCATATCCAAATTCTACCCAAGAATTGAAAATTCCAATAGGGATGACAATTAATATATTCTAGATTCCTCGCTATTCAAAATTTTGCTAGAGATAGTAAAATTATCCAAAGCCTACCCATTCAAATTATAATGGCCCTTATCTAGATTTTATCAACATCTCATTTTTCCCAACAAAAAAAATCTCATTAACAAAAGTTCTAAACTTCCAAACTTTTGCTAGGGTCAATAGGCAAAATCTAGATAACCCATAGTCCGCATCATATGCTGACTTAGTTGCCACAACCACTCCTCTCTAACATTTTCTTCCATGTTGACATGCCACATCATCAGGCCACACCAACATCCATGTTCTTTTCCTTACTAGCATCCAAATCTAGATTTTCCAACTAAAAGTCTTGGACTTCCAGAAGTTCATATATGGGTTTTGTAAATCAACAGAAAATATCAATAGAAATATGCAACTATTCGAATTTGGCATTGATAGGCATGTGGATTCTATCTTGTGGAACGACAAGTCTTGTCAATAGTCAAAATCGAGATCCTGATAAATATTTAAGTGTTCCTTTTAACGAAAAACTAGATTTCTGAATCCATACATCTCTATCCCTCTTCTAGCTAATTTCATGGTCATGACCTACTAGCCATTGTGACCTAGTACTAGGCTAAAGGCTTCCAACATCTTGATCTAGAGAAAAATGTTAAAAGGCCTTTCACCATAGTTTGGAATTATGGTCTTCTAAATTCCATGTCATCATCCATAAGGGACAAAACCTGAACTTCCACATCAGCATGACCAGACCCAAGATAACACATCAACATGCAAAGTCTTTTGATTCTGACCCATATACCATGTCAGCATGACATATCAACCTACCATGGTGATAATGACGTGTAAAACCACGATGTCGATAGTGTCATGTCAACATGACATGCCATAACTCATTCACCTCTTACTCTGACACTAAGGGTTTACCCTATTGTCTTACATGTAATTGGCCATGTTTCATGGCCAACTAGCATCTATATTTGGGAATTTTTTTATTACCACTTATAAATTTTCTTGAATGCTTAGATATCCAGATATTCAAAACATTCCCACCTTTGTGCATTTCATAAAGCTTCATATGTTATATACATAACCCTTCCATCATGGTTAGTACACGCTAGGTTCTATCATATGGGGTTTCACCCATATGGTTCATTTGAACTCTAGGTTTTTCACAAAATTCCATTTTAAAGAAGTCCCATACGTCTAGAATTTCAATTCCGGATTTATTGGAAGATGGAAAAACTTCAATAGAATGACAACTGCCAACTTCTAGATCTTCTAAACCAATCCAAATTATGTTAGGCAATAGGAAGGTTCCTCCTAGTAATCGACAAGGAGGTGAATTAATATATTCTAGATCTTCCACTATCTGGATTCTATCAAAACTTCTTATTTGGACTCTATCTAACCCTCTACTAGCCAAATTTTGTTAGGTAGTAGCATGTTTTTAAATGGTATATGGAAAAGTGATTTTAATAAATATTTCCATCAATAGATTAATGAATAATTTCACAGGTCTAGTTATCAAGATATCTAGATAACATGAACATCCACACTTATCATAATTTTTCCCCTTTTAGTCCCTTGTTGGCATCGTAGTGTTGGAATTTATGTCAATAGGGTCTTGGTACTATCTATCATATACTTTAGGTCAACCTGATGATGGTAGTCCTCCCTATGATTACGATCATGAGTATTTTTTGGCATTGTGCAAAGGTATTGTGTTCAGTGTTTTTTGCAGTAATGTGATCCACTAGTTTGTTGGCATTGATGTCAACATCGTTATGACCTATTGCAGGATATGCCTACCTAGTGCAGGAACTAGAGGTTGAGCAGAGATGTGTTGGGGGTATCTGGTCAGTGTGATGTTATTGTTATAGGTGTAGGACATGCTGCTACAACTGTTGGAAGTAGTTGGATAGGTTGTTGATGCTGCTACAAGTGTTAGAGGTGTAGGTCTTGTTGAAGAGTTTTGCAGATTAGGTCTCCATGTCCCTGCCTTGTTGTATAGGTTCTTGGATTATTTTATTAGTTGCAGAGTTTGTCACTAATGTTTTGAAGGGTGTACAGATGGTGATAAAGGAGTGAATACAGTTGGGAGAAGTGTTGACTTGAAGACTTTATGTTTTCTCCTATACTCTATCATGGTCATTGGTAAGTAAGCTGATGTGTGTGGCTGAAATCCTTAAATCAAAATTTATTAGTGTTATGTGTGCATATATTGCCGATATTTTCCTTTGTTGTGGGTCTGGATGAAGCCTAAATTAGAGTTTCTCAGCATTCCTCGTGCATGTTAGGTTAATTTATGGTTTTTTCGGTTTACCTTGTTCATAAATTTTCATGTAAAGGTTGGAAAAGGTGAAGGAGCTTCTAGAAAATGATTAACATTGAAAATATCCTTCATCAAGTGGAGTTAGTAGTAAGATCTAGTCAAGGATATGAATCTAGATCAAATCAAGCATATGAACAAAGTTTTGTTGAGCTCAATAGTTCTTATTAATTATTGAGTTAATCACCCCAATTCATCTATATATTGGAGAAAGCTCAATGACATTATGGTTGGATGTGCTATGTGTTGAGTGATATTGCATAAGAGTGTGCAAGTTGTGTGGGTTATTATGTAGATTTTATGAAGCAATCCATTTATTCTTCCATTTATTGGTTCTGTGCAACATTTGTTTGTGAGCAGATTTATTTATTGCAGAGAGGGTTTTTGCTGAAGTTTTTATCAGATTATCTTATCCAATGATTGATGTATTGATTGAGGTTGTGTTGTATTTTGTGGTATTGTATTGGAGTTTTTTATTACGTACTTTGAAGTGATTGTTGTTGTGGTGTTTGTGTTGAGCAACATTATGGTTCCAGTTTGAAACATTCTGAAACATGAACCACATAGAGGAGTGGAGTTGGGTGACTTTGGAAAAATCAGTACAGGGAGTAGATATCTCAATCCAATGGTGGTTGGAGAGTCCAATGGGTGTTGGGTGAGGCTCGTTGGTTGTGGTGGCTTCTAACGGATGGGTGTATGTAGTCATGTGAGAAAGAGACTTCCTAATAATAGTAGCCAACTAAATCTCTATGCAATGAATTTGCTTAACATAATAAAATATTTTGAGCAGTGCAACAACAACAAGGATGGTTTTTGACCCAGAGGGGGTTTTCCACCAAAAATACTTGTGCCCTTTGAGTTTAATGTTTTCATGGTTTTATGTTTATGTTTGATGCTTTGATCTTTGGTTATGTGCTTTAATTTATGCATGGTTTAAAGGCTTAATTATTTGAAGAAAAATTTATAAGTGCCTCCACTTCTGATTTACCACCCCCCTCTCTGTGGTGATCTAGTTTCCAACAATTGGTATTAAAGCAGAGATCTTGATTGCAACTTGATCACTAGAGAGTAGATCTCGAGAGATTTGGAAAATAAATTGTAAATTTTTTGAAATGGATCAGCAAGGAGTTCCAATTATTCATAGAGGTAAATTTGCAACATGGAAGGTGGAATTAGAAATGTATTTGTTATCTCTTGATGAAAATATTATGTTGTTAGTAGAGTATCGTGTTAAAGGTGAATTTAATGATAAGTCTAAAGAGGTTATTCTGTATGGAATTTCAAGATATGATAGTCTTTATGTGAGACATTGTGAAACTACAAAAGAAATGTTGGAGAAGTTGCAGAATTTGTATTATGGAGGAAACTTGCATATTTCAAATAAGAATGAAGGATCTTGCCACTCACATGCTGATGAGAAGGAAAATGCAAAGGATTATGCACATATTGCAATGGAAAATGAAGTCTCCCCACAAGAAGAAGATGAAAGCACTAGTGATAGTAATGATGGCTCAAGCATTGATCTAGAGGGACAACAAGAAGAAATCAACAGTAAAGATGAAGAGAAATCTAAGCTAATAACATTAGAAGAAGATATTAAAAGGCTCACAACTGAGAATAAAGATTAGCGAATGCTATTGTAAATCTTTAATGAAAAGGAGTGTGCCTACAAAGAAGAAATTTTAGATCTAAAAACTCAGTTGGAAGAAGGAAAGAAAATTCAAGAAGGAATGAGGAAGCAATACAAGGAAATGGAGGATGACGTCAAAAGTTGAAAGCTAAAGCAAATTTTGTAAGAGAAGAATTAGAGAGGATCAGATCTAGTGCTCAAGCAACAAGAGGATAATCAGAAAATGTTGGAGCAGCTAGTAGTAGAATGAAAAAGGAGAATCATCAACAAAAATAACAACTGTGCAAGATCCAAAAGAACAAGTGAAGAAGAGCAACCAAAAGGAAGGTTAGGAAGAGAAAGTTATACAATTTTTGAAATCAAAGACATATAGTAGCATATTGCAGTAGTGAAGAGATCAAACCATCTCATCAAAAGGAGTAGTCAAAGGAGAAGCAACCTCAAGCATGCATGTAAAGAAGATTTGCATTTTCACAAAGATCACCATCAGTCAGGTATAATAGTCCTTTTTATGGTTATTGTTTCTCATGAAATGATTTTGGCCATAGGGCTATTGACTACAGGGCACATGCAAGGAATAGAAATCGGATCATCGGAATATATCAATCCATTCCTTAGTTCCTTGGTCACATAATATGTATTGTGTGCGACAATAATGGCCATAAGGCCAAGGATTGCAAGTTTCCCATGTGTTACAGGAGATCCAATCAAAGAGAGAAGAACATGCAAGGTCAACTACATAAAGGGAAGGTAGATTGACATATGAAACTTTGGAGGAGAAAGAAGCAACAAGGAATTCTGATGGGATGAGATCTTGGGGTAAGCCCAAAATCCCAATTCCATTAAAAACTCGAACCTGGGCCTGTGGGTTATGGCCCACAAGCCTAAACGGAAGTGTTTTAAAACATATATATTATTTATGTAGACCTTTATTAAATTCTCTTCCATCCCGCTCCTGTCTCTGCTCCATTAGCAAACCAGCCTCTTCATCTATTTGGGCACTCTTCTTTTTTCACCTCCTTCAGTTTCAAAGCCTATAATTTGGAATGATTATAGTAACAAACACCCAAAATGCAAGCCCATAGCCTAGCAAATTGATTGGTTGTCACTGTGTCCTTGATAATCAACCATGAGAATGCAATGAGAAGCCAATCCTTAACAACACCAGCCACGTTCATTTTCAAAGCTGAAGTCTTTTCGATCAAAAGGAAAACTGCAAGGTTAAGGTGAAAGGCACAGAGGGAGTTTATGCCAAAGATGAAATAATCGAAATGGAAGGTTGAAGTTTCCTTGAGCACTGGAAACTCAACAAACAACCAGGGGACAGTCAATAACAAAAGGTAGCATGGCGCAACATAATACAAGGTAGTAATGGGATTCAAAGTGATTCCCTTTGACGTAAGCAAGATTTGGATCAATACCAACCGTGTAGCCTCAAACACAACTGCACCCAATTGAAGCAACACACCCCATGAATCGAACTTGGCCTTCCTGTATGCTATAAGGGCGACTCCTACTGATATGCCAATCATGTTCAACCTGCTCAAAACGGATCTTCCTCTGCGCTGCATGTTGTCTTCAACAAACAATCACATATAACAGATACATGATATTGGGTCGATTAACAAGCTCACAATATAGAAATTAACTCATTTATATATCTACCCAGGCGTACACAACACTAAACATATTATCATATATTATATGGAATAGTTACATACTAAGGCCTTTCAGCCTTAGAAACGAGCTCATGCTCGACAACATTTTTTACTCACACAGTTTTTCCTCACAAAACAGATATAAATCACATCCTATCACATTACATTTATATAAGAATTTTAGGAACGATCAATCCTATCCTCTCCTAATTTTCTCCACAAAAGGTTCATGCATGCACGCTTTAAGTCTGCTTTAAATCTGCTTTATCCTATTTAAATCTATTTTTCTGCTTTAAATCGGCTTTAATTTTGTTTTTCTTCCATGGCTTGCGTTCACTTGCTTTGGTGCTTGTTGCTCCCGCATCAGACTCCCGAGGCACAAAAATTTATGATCTCCTGGTCATATGCTTCTCCTGGTCTTCGTAATATCTTTAACTTGTGAGCTGCAATCTACCTCTGCAACAGCAAGTCCTCCTTACTGCCTCTTACCTCACCAAGCTCTCCTCTAGACTTGGTCTTTTGGTAAAAACTCTAGGCTATTGCAATCTTCTCACCTTCCTCTGCTGCTACCTACACAAAATATAAAGACCATACCTATTCATACTTCATTAAGAACTGTACCTCCTTCTGCAGAACTTTTACTTCTCTGATACCAAACTGATGGGATGAGATCTTGGGGCAAACCCAAAATCCCAATTCCATTAAAAAATCAAACCTAGGCCTATGGGTTATGGCCCACAAGCCTAAACGGAAGCGTTTTAAAACATAGATATTATTTATGCAGACCTTTATTAAATTCTCTTCCATCCCGCTCCTGTCTCTGCTCCATTAGCAAACCAGCCTCTTCATCTGTTTGGGCACTCTTCTTTTTTCGCCTCCTTCAGTTTTAAAGCCTGTAATTTGGAATGATTATAGTAAAAAACACCCAAAACGCAAGCCCATAGCCTAGCAAATTGACTGGTGTCACTGTGTCCTTGATAATCGACCACGAGAATGCAATGAGAAGCCAATCCTTGACAACACCAGCCACATTCATTGTCGAAGCTGAAGTCTTTCCGATCAAAAGGAAAACTGCAAGGTTAAGGTGAAAGGCACAAAGGGAGTTTATGCCAAAGATGAAATAATCTAAATGGAAGGTTGAAGTTTCCTTGGGCACTGGAAACTCAACAAACAACCAGGGGACAGTCAATAACAAAAGGCAGCATGGCACAACATAATACAAGGTAGTAATGTGATTCAAGGTGATTCCCTTTGACGTAAGCAAGATTTGGATCAATACCAACCGTGTAGCCTCAAATGCAACTGCACCCAATTGAAGCAACACACCCCATGAATCGAACTTGGCCTTCCCGTATGCTGCAATGGCGACTCCTACTGATATTCCAATCATGTTCAACCTGCTCAAAATGGATCTTCCTCTGCGCTGCACGCTATCTTCAACAAACAATAACATATAACATATACATGATATTGGGTCGATTAACAAGCTCACAATATAGAAATTAACTCATTTATATATCTACCCAGGTGTACACAACGCTAAACATATTATCATATATTATACGGAACAGTTACATACTAAGGCCTTTCAGCCTTAGAAACGAGCTCATGCTCGACTAGATTTTTTACTCACGCAGTTTTTCCTCACAAAACAGATATAAATCACATCCTATCACATTACATTTATATAGGAATTTTAGGAACGATCAATCCTATCCTCTCCTGATTTTCTCCACAAAAGGTTCATGCATGCACGCTTTAAGTCTGCTTTAAATCTGCTTTATCCTCTTTAAATCTATTTTTCTGCTTTAAATCGGCTTTAATTCTATTTTTCTTCCATGGCTTGTGTTTGCTTGCTTTGGTGCTGGTTGCTCCCACATCAAATTCCCACCAAAAATTGAGGCTTGCATGGTATTAAGAGGAGAATATGGTCGCATCTTGAGTTTCATGTGGATCCTCGGGGTCAAACCATATCGGGAGTAGCACATGAAGACAAATCTACATATGAAAGAGATGCATGTGTTCATGGAGAGTTCATGAGATTTGAAGAGTTGTTTTTATTTATGATCTATTCTCATTTTTAGCTTGGCATCGTTCAAATCAGCCATATATGTTTTGTTGTTAGTTTGGTGCAGTTGCATGTTTGGTTCATATTGATGTTTTTGAAGATATAGTAGTTACATGGTTATTCCCATGCACATGGTTATGGCATGATGGAGGATCATCCATTAAGGGGGAGCATTTTTTCTTCCTAATGGTATTGTAGATAGTTGTCATGAAATTAAATTGCTACAACTAAAATTAACTCAACCTAGGCTCCTAAAATTTAGGAATCACTGCACACAACACAATTTCTCCCTCCAACTCGAATTAACTAAGCTAACTAGGTGATAATAACTAAGTTAACTCATCCAAGTTATCTGTTCATGTGGAATTTTGATTTTGTCCTAATTTAATTAAGGACAAAATTAAATTAGGAATTTCTTGTTGCATTTTTTCAACACTCCCTCTCAGCAAGAAAGGGATTCTCAACTACCCTGATCTAGCACCTTTGGAATGTACTGCATGCAACACCTCTCACTGTTGCTACAGAAATTGCAACATTTTCAACTAAGAAGCATTCAAAGCATACTGAAGAAACTGTGTCTCCAACTATCTACTAGGAAAATTGTGTTGCTGCTAACTCTACTACATAGCTTACTGCTCTGTTGTCAATACTCCTCAGTATCTGATTGACACTAATCCTACTACTACTAAATATTGTGGGCCCCCATAGCAAGGTAATGATCCATGAGGAGAATGCCTCAATGGACCCTACAAATTTCTACACTCCTAGGACTAGCACTCTACATCGCCCCACATCACACCAGGAGTTATAGATGCATGTGCTCCCTTTGCCCAATTAGCTCGAAATATCACCCTACTAGAGGTCTCTGCTTGAGTTGATGTTTCCAGTCTGCATCCTCTCTACTTCTCCATTTGTGGTTGCTCCAAAACTTTTTGTGGCTTCTTCTTACACTCGATTTTGAGAGGCAAATCATGTTAGCTCTCAACCACCAGGTCTCTAACATTTTCCTTGCTCCTCAATGCTTTGCATGCATCTTTTACCTCAAATGTTTATAGGTTCTTGAATCAAACTCCGATCTACTTCACTTGTCCCATGGAGATGCATCTCAAGAATTCATTTCCTTTGTTGAATATCACATCATAGCTACAGTATTCCAAAATTGCGATAGAAACTAGATTTATCTTTAGACCTAGAAAAAAACATCACATCCTTGAGTCTAAGAGGGGAGATTGACTCCCTCTAAAAATTAATTGTACAAATATTGATCGTGATATACCTTGCATTGTCTCCAAACTCATTGTTCTTCTTGAGGCCTTTCTCCTCCAAGTCACTGAAGAAATCTCTATTCCCTGTCACGTGGAACGAGGCACCACTATCCAGATACCACATGCTTCCCACTATTGTGCTTGCCATGCATGAATTGAGTAATATAAAGCTCAAAAGAGCTAGAGCTTCACTTGTTGCTACTACTATAGGCTCCTTCTTGCTTGCCTTCTTCTGTGGACATTTCGTGGCATCGTGCCTAAATTCATGATAGTGAAAGCACTTGATTTTTGACAAGTCTTTCAATTTCCCTCCTGGATGGAAATAGACTGACCTTGGGACTTCTTCACCTTGGCCTTCTTTCCCTTGTTGACTAATGCAAATCCCTCTTCCTCTTCTTTGGATGAGGCCCCATCTTTGTTGCTCCACCTTATTTCTTCCTACACTAGATCAAACCATAACCACTCCTAGCTTGGTAGTTTCTCTCTACCATTTACTGAAACTTGATAACTATGCCAACTCTTAGGAAGGCCCAAGAGGGTTAGAGCTACCAAATCCTCTTCATGGATAGCAACACCAACTCCGCCAAGTTCATCACATCATTGTGTAAACATGCCTAGGTACTGTGAAATTGTGTCATTCTTTTGCATCTTGATACTTCGAAGCTTGTACTTGAGTGCTAACTTCCTGTGGTTACTACTATTCTGGAATACATTTATCAATGCTTTCCACATAGCATATGGAGTCTCTTTCCTGTGGAGATCATAGATAATATGGTATCGTACTCCCTCCAATATGATTCACCTTTCCTGGATACACACTTCTTCCAATCTGCTAGATCTTGAGCATCGACTACTGCTAGTTTCAGAACATTACTATCTATGAATTCCTTCAACCCATTATCTTCCAACACTGCCTCCATGCGCTCCTTCAAAGCCACATAATTTGAGTTTCCCTCAAGGGAATACTTGAGTCTCAAACCATAGAAATCCATCTTGCTAACTCTAAAGAATTGATCTTTTAAATTCAATCCACCTACAAAAGACAAATTCAAATTCTCTCCTTTATTGTGATTCCTGCTCGGATACCGTGTAGAAATTAATGTGTAGATTGAAAATTGATCATGAAATTTACTAGATCACAAGACTTAAAGCTACTCTACTCATCCACAAAAATCAAATCACGATCGAGAACACAAATCATTAACATGCATCAAGATTCAAAACACATACACAGAGATTTATCTAGGGGAAAGAAACTGCTCAAAACCCCTTACGATTTGTATTGTATTAATCAAAGAATCTAGATGAATACAATATGCTCTGCTCAACCTTAAGCTCAAGATGCACAAGTATTTTCTATCCTCTGCCTCACTGACTTCCTTTGGGAAATACTTAGTCAAATTTCCAAGCCTCCAAGCTCTTATTTCCTTGTGTTGTTCCCTTGGGAATTGGCGCCTATTTAATAGGAATTTTCCTCCATTGGATTGATAAATTCCCTTAGGTCCTTCTTTGACTGCATGCACCATCTGTACAATTTTGAAAATTCTACAACTGGTGGTACATTTCCCTTGAACTCCAATCTCAACTAGGTAATTCAAATTTTGTGCATAAATGATTTAATTTAGGTTGATTGATCCATTAGAAGGTTAAACACTGAAGTTACACACCACTACTAGACCTCCAACTAGTTCATCCAATAGTTTGAACTAGTTTAACTGAACATAACTCAATTTAATTGAATTTAATTGATATAGCTGAAATTAACTCTACCTAGGCTCCTAAAATTTAGGAATCACTGTACACAACTCAAGTTCTCCCTCCAACTAGAATTAACTAAGCTAAATAAGTGATAATAACTCAATTAACTCATTCAAGTTATCTGCTGATGTGGAATTTTGATTTTCTCCTAATTTAATTAAGGACAAAATTAAATTAGGAATTTCTTGTTGCATTTTCAACACATATGTTGCAAGATAGAATGTTCGCATGACATAGTTTTCATATCGATGGTGCTCATATGGGTAGATCATATTTGTGTCATGTATTTCCATGCATGTGTAGCTGCCATGGAGGTCAGATGATATGTTGGAGTTAGTTCATCTATAGTATGGATGTTATTTCTCATGTTTTCTATCTCTAGGTGTATGATACATGTTTCTATTGATATGCATTTGGATGGCTGAATCTGATGTTGTTATTGCATGGAGAGATGGTATGCTGTTTCTTATGATGTTTTGGTATGAAACATGTTGCAGATGAAATATTGTGTATTCATATGGCTAAGTCATGATGTTTGTGTTACATGGATAATATATTTCACTTCCAATGGTATTTTGGTCTTTATGATGATACTACTTGAGATTTTGTTCTCATTATATGAGGAGAGAGTATGTTGACCTTCATGGCATGAGATCAAGGATATGATGATTTATGTGTTGCTAATGGTGCTATATTGCCAAATCTGCTATTGTTCTTGATGATGCATAGATTAGTCATTTTTTGATGCTTCTTGGATGCACTACATATATGATCATACATTGATGATGTCGCTGGTGATGTTGTTGTTTCTTATTGATTTGTTGCTCGAAGGTAGTGTTGATGTTGTAATACTATGATTTTATTTTGATGAGCCTCATGGATGTTTTGTCACGATGAGGATATATTTTCTACTACTTCTATGTCATGTTGCTATGTTGTTGTTGTTAGATGAGTATGTAGTACATGCCTATGTGGAGCATAGTGGTTGTCGATGGTTATCATGGTTTTGCTGCAGGATTTTCGCTGATGGGATGTTGATGTTTGAGATGTTGAGTAGCCATGCACTAACACATGCTAACATTAGTACACCTATTTTTGTTGCTACATATTTATAGCTTATGTCATTGCTCATGGAGGCCTTGTACTTTATGCACATGCCATGATGTATTCTTATTTGTGTTGTTGTATGGAGCATATATTGTTGCTTGTTGACATCATGTACTCATGTTATTTCATTATTCTAGGCATGCATAGAGGAGAAAACCTTTTTGTGCAGTTGTAAAAGACATTTTTTCATTGTTTTATCTTGTTGGTGTATTTCTCATGGAGAGGCCCACCGTGTCTTGCATGTTTTGTAAATTAGCTATGTATGGGATAATGGGTGCCCAAGTCATGTTCTATGTTGTATATCATTAATGTAGTCCCATTATATTGGGTGAATGATGTAATATTGGGTCCTTAGAGTCATTGGGTGATGATAGGTATGCTTGTAAAGGTTTCATATGTTAGTATTATGTACTTATCGTAACCATGTATCTGCTGAATGAAGCCTTGTATATGCACGGTAATTCATTGCATATCATTGCTCATAGTTAGTTTGAGTCAAGGGTCATGAGGAGTAGTCTCTTGTGCTTGAAAAAGAGGCTTATTGCATAGAAGTGGACGTGTTGCTACAACAACAAAGAGAGTGTGATTGCACCTCCATTACATGCTTATGGGAAGCATGTTTAGCTTCAAAGATTACATGGCATTGGCTAGAGACATGTTGACAACTAAGTTCCTTTATTTACATGATTATCTTAGAGTACATGCATCCATGGTTTGTATCAGTTTTATATTGACATGGTGTTGAGTATGACAGGGGGAGTACTTCTCTCATCCAACACATTATTGACAGTGTTCTTTAGTGTTAGTATGGCCCTTATCATCTCCTTACATGGCATTTTGAAGATGTAAATTTATGGCATTTTTACACGGGTAAACTTTCCATGAGCATAAAGGTACAAAATTATTTGACCTGGTTCCAAAAGTTAGTTATAAAATTTTACTCAGATTGAAAACTTTAATGTCATCTCTTGAGTTGCCCTTCCCGTCTACCAAATTTTCCATGAACATAAAGGTACTAAATTATTTGAATGGTCGTAAAAGTTTGATATAAACTTTTATAATAGTGAGCCTCTACAGTGATGCGATTCACATGACATTACATTTACCTTTGGTAATAACATTTTTGTTCCTTGTGTTGTAATACAATAAAGTAGTTGTACGCTACCTGCATACCGTGTATTATTTATTAGGAAATATAGTATTTGAATGATATGGTGATGGCATAAAGAGTATTGGATAAACAATTCACTCATCATAACATTTAATATTATGTAATTATGTGGATATTGTTTGCTTTTGTATTTTTATACTATTCTTATTGTTGAAGGAAATTTTAAAAATGTGATGAGAAAATTGATATGTATTTGGTATTGTAAATATCTAATTTTTAAGATGACTTCATGAAGGTAGGGTATACAAAATTTTTATCTTTCCAAAAATGATTGTGATCTTTATTTTGAAGTGAATATCATATTTTGTTGGTTGAGGGTTTTCCAATGATATAAATTTTATCTCATTTCCAGCTCTAGACATAAAGTTATGGCCCTCAAAATCTTTGCTAGGTTTTGTCCACTGAGCCTCAATAACGCTGATACAAGGTAACCTTGCCATGTGTCAACATCATACCATGTCACATCATCTAGATATGTGGCATACACATAGCAGTTGGATGCCCACATGTTGCCATTATAATGTGCCACTTCCACAAATAAGGCTCGTCAAATAACATGAAACATCTGAATCCTATTTTTTTGTAAAGGATACATTTCTTAAAATTCTAGATTGATGGATTCCATATCCAAATTCTACCCAAGAATTGAAAATTCCAACGGGGATGAAAATTAATATATTCTAGATTCCTCGCTATTCAAAATTTTGCTAGAGATAGAAAAATTATCCAAAGCCTAACCATTCAAATTATAATGGGTCTTATCTAGATTTTATCAACATCTTGTTTTTCCCAAAAAAAATCTCATTAACAAAAGTTCTAAACTTCCAAACTTTCGCTAGGGTCAATAGGAAAAAATCTAGATAACCAATAATCCGCATCATATGCTGACTTAGTTGCCACAACCACTCCTCTCTAACATTTTCTTCCATGTTGACATGCCACATCATCAAGCCACGCCAATGTCCATGTTGTTTTCCTTACTAGCATCCAGATCTAGGTTTTCTAACTAAAAGTCTTGGACTTCCAGAAGTTCATATATGGGTTTTGTAAATCAACAGAAAATATCAATAGAAATATGCAACTATTCGAATCTGGCATTGATATACATGTGGATTCTATCTTGTGGAATGACAAGTCTGGTCAATAGTCAAAATCTAGATCCTGATTAATATTTAAGTGTTCCTTTTAACGAAAAACTAGATTTCTGAATCCTTACATATCTATCCCTCTTCTAGCTAATTTCATGGTCATTACCTACTAGCCATTCTGACCTAGTACTAGGCTAAAGGCTTCCAACATCATGATCTAGAGAAAAACCTTAAAAATCCTTTCACCGAAGTCTGGAATTATGGTCTTCTAAATTTCATGTCAACATCCATGAGGGGCAAAACCTCAACTTCCACATCAGTGTGACCACACCCTAGATAACACATCAACATGAAAAGTCTTTTGATTCTGACCCATATACCATGTCAGCATGACATATCAACCTACCATGGTGATAATGACATGTAAAACCATGATGTCGATAGTGTCATGTCAACATGACATGCCATAACTCATTCAACTCTTACCATGACATTAAGGGTTTACCCTATTGTCTTACATGTAATTGGCCATGTTTCATGCCCAACTAGCATCTATATCTAGGTTTTTTTTTATTACCACTTATAAATTTTCTTGAATGCTCAGATATCCAGATATTCAAAACATTCCCACCTTTCTGCACTTCATAAAGTTTCATATGTTATATACATAACCCTTCCATCATGGTTACTACACACTAGGTTCTTGAGGTTTCTCCCATTTGGTTCATCTAAACTCTACATTTTTCACAAAATTCCATTTTAAGGAAGTCCCATACTTCTAGAATTTCAATTCCAAATTTTATTGGAAGATGGGAAAACTTCAATAGAATGACAATTGCCAACTTCTAGATCAGATCTTCTAAACCAATCCAAATTATGTTAGGCAATGGAAAGGTTCCTCCTAGTGATCGACAAGGAGGTGAATTAATAGATTCTAGATCTTTCACTATCTAGATTCTATCTAACGTTCTTATCTTGACTCTATCTAACCCTCCATTAGCCAAATTTTGTTAGGTAGTAGCATGTTTTTAAATGGTAAATGGAAAGGTGAATTTAATGAATATTTCCATCAATAGATTAATGAATAATTTCATAGGTCTAGTTATCAAGATATCTAGATAACACGAACATCCACATTTATCATAATTTTGCCCCTTTTAGTCCCTTGTTGGCATTGTAGTGTTGGAATTTATGTCAATAGGGTCTTGGTACTATATATCATATGCTTTAGGTCAACTTGATGGTGGTAGTCCTCCCTAGTATTTTTGGCATTGTGCAAAGGTATTGTGTTCAGTGTTTGTTGCAGTAATGTGATCCACTTGTTTGTTGGCATTGATGTCAACATAGTTATGACCTACTGCAGGATATGCCTACCTAGTGCAGGAACTAGAGGTTGAGCAGAGATGTGTTGGAGGTATCTGGTCAGTGTGATGTTACTGTTATAGGTGTAGGACATGTTGCTACAAGTGTTGGAAGTATTTGGATAGGTTGTTGATGCTTCTATAAGTGTTAGAGGTGTTGGTCTTGTTGAAGAGTTTTGCAGATTACGTCTCCATGTCCTTGCCTTGTTGTAGAAGTTCTTGGATTATTTTATTAGTTGCAAAGCTTGTCACTGATTTTTTTAAGGGTGTACAGATGTTGGTAAAGGAGTGAATACATTTGGGAGAAGTGTTGACTTGAAGAATTTATGTTTTCTCCTATACTCTATCATGGTCGTTGGTAAGTAAGCTCATGTGTGTGGCTGAAATCCTTAAATCAAAATTTATCAGTGTTATGTGTGTGTATATTGCGAATATTTTCCTTTGTTGTGGGTGTGGATGAAGCCTAAATTAGAATTTCTCAGCATTCCTCGTGCATATTAGGTCAATTTATGGTTTTTTCGGCTTGCCTTGTTCATAAATTTTCATGTAAAGGTTGGAAAAGGTGAAGGAGCTTCTAGAAAATTATTAAAATTGAAAATAACCTTTATGAAGTGGAGTTAATAGCAAGATCTAGTCAAGGATATGAATTTGGTTAAAATCAAGCATATGAACAAAGTTTTGTTGTGCTCAATAGCTCTTATTAATTATTGAGTTAATCACCCCAATTCATCTATATATTGGAGAAAGCTCAATGATATTATGGTTGGATGTGCTATGTGTTAAGTGAGAGTGCATAAGAGTGTGCAAGTTGTGTGGGTTATTATGCAGATTTTATGAAGCAATCCATTTATTCTTCCATTTATTGGTTCTGTGCAACATTTGTTTGTTAGCAGATTTATTTATTGCAGAGAGGGTTTTTGCTGAAGTTTTTATCAGATTATCTTATGCAATGATTGATGTATTGATTGAGGTTGTGTTGTATTTTGTGGTATTGTATTGGATTTTTTTATTACGTACTTTGAAGAGTTTGTTGTTGTGGTGTTTGTGTTGAGCAACATTATGGTTCCAGTTTGAAACATTCTGAGACATGAACTACATAGAGGAGTGGAGTTGGGTGACTATGAAAAATTCAGTATAGGGAGAGTTATCTCAATCCAATGGTGGTTGGAGAGTCCAATGGGTGTTGGGTGAGGCTCGTTGGTTGTGGTGGCTTCCAACGGATGGGTGTATGTAGTTGTGCGAGAAAGAGACTTCCTACTAATAGTAGCCAACTAAATCTCTATGTAATGAATTTGCTTAACATAATAAGATATTTTGAGCAGTTGTTATAGACATTTTTGGGCACTGTAACCCCAATCATACATGTCCGTAAACCAAGGTTTCTAAGTCCCTAAAAGTGTTGCTTCACACCATAAAGGAACAAGGTCAGCTGATTACATCATCTCCCAGAAGTTCTCCATGGAAAACTGCTCAGAACTGGTCAAAGTTGGACCATATAGGCTGCTCAGTGCTAAGGGTGTGATGCATCTCACCTACTCAGTGCAAAAAGTGTGATGCATACTGGAAAGCCCTTCTATAGGGTGCGATGAGCGAGAGTAGACAAATGGCAGAGACAGTTTGCAAGGTGGATGATCATGGAATCTTCCAGAAACTTCTCCAATGACACTTGCCTCTCTAAATTCACCCAGGGATGAGTAAGAGATCATGAATCTCCAAGTGGAACCAAGAACTATCAGAGAGAGCACACTAATCAAAAACCCAGTAGCTGACTCACCCCCCTGTAAACATCTATATATGGATCCCTCATCACAGAGATCCAGAGGCTGTAATCTTGTATTTGGTAAGGAAGTGCTGTTGGTTTCTTGGTGAAATATCATAGTGTTGGGTGATCTAAGCTTTTCATGAGGTGAAGAAGGGCTTTCTGGCTGAGAGGATGATGCTGGGTCAGAACAATGGGTTGTAATCCTCTTTACTATTCTTGATATTAATAAAGCTATTCAAGTTTTCCTCCACATTCTTGTACGTTTGATGATATATGCATTTGTGTGGTCAATATATATCTGGTCCTATATTGTTTATAA
Organism: Pinus taeda; assembly: GCA_000404065.3. Classification (NCBI taxonomy): domain Eukaryota; kingdom Viridiplantae; phylum Streptophyta; class Pinopsida; order Pinales; family Pinaceae; genus Pinus; species Pinus taeda. The sequence continues at coordinate 151,969 of APFE030017625.1, forward strand.
TTGTAGATCTCTGTTCTTCGATAGTATTATGCTGCTTTGACTCTAAAGGTGTTCTCTGAAGCTGGGTAAGCGAAGGAGCGGAAAATATCTGTTAGAAGGGAGAAGAACCAAACACAAGACTGAGGTTGGTTTCCTTTGTTCCCCTCTTATCTACTTCTCATAAAGGAAAGCGAAAGTATTTTTGGTTTGTTTGTTTCTAAGAGAGCTACCCGTCTTAGTGGGACTAGCAGCTCCGAGTGGACACTAGATTTCCTAATAACAAAATGGCGACTCCATTGGGGAATGAATAACTTGTTTGCTTGTCTATATTTGTTTGTTTTATAAACTTACAGATGGAGCTTGAAGTCAAGCCAGCTAGCCTTCGAACTGCATTTGCTCTGCAAGTGCAAAGTAGATCAATGTTACTTCAGTCTATCTCCGGGTTTTGTTTATAAACTGAACAATTGATTTGCAAACATTCTAATTGCCCTGGTGGTGGCTCTAGTAACCTCATTAGATCAACACCTGTGATTTATATTTACTGAACATCACTTGCTCGGCCTAAATCCCTGAACTGAGCTGCAAACTGTGATCAAGAACCAATTTAAAGTCTCGTCCTAGACCATCGCACCCTCTCTTCAAGGAAATCTGGATGCATCGCACCTCCCATGTGCAGTAGGTGGGATGCATCCTTGTTTCCCTGTGTAATAGGTGTGATGATCAGATAAGGCTAATTTTGCCTTAAGACTTTGGTTTTTCTTCACTCTCTTTAGCTTTATTCAGGAGTTTTGCTGTCTGTGATCAATATACCACTATGGAAACCCCCTTCCTTTCCATCATTCCACCTCCATTGTGCAAAGAACTGTAAATGTTTTTGTGTATTGTGCGCCATTTTCAATGCTCTTTTACAAAGAAGTAGCGTAATCGAATTGTCGTTTCTTGATTTGGAAGTGCCGCAAGTGTCATTTTCAGTTGTAGAAAGGAATCTTATTGTTCTTGATTGTCAATTATACTGTTACTCTTGCATTTGATTGAATTAGTAGTTTTTCAAGTGTCGAAAACAATTTTCAATTTGAAATCGCAAAGTGTCGTCATTATCTTCCTTTCGTTTTGAAGAGAAATTTGTTAGTATTTTCGCTTTGAAAAGATAATTCAGATTTGTACTCAACATTCTTTTTGTCATTCACACATTAAGAAAGCAAAAAAAAAATACATGCATGTGTATTTGCATTTAGACTGCTTGTTGGTTTGATTTAGGACAGTGCATCTAGTGTGTGCTCTGTGCTCTATGTTGAAAGAATCTCATTTCTCTCTCCTTAGTAGCTAGGATTTTCATTGCAAAAAGAAGATTAAACGATTGTTTATCATCTTAGATTGCATTTTAGGAATTATATATCTACATCATGCGGTGAACCTGAAAGGCAAACTTCTTAAGAAAGATCAACTGTAAAATAAATTCAATGAACATAAAAATGCTTTGGAACCTAACGCACAACATTTAGAAGTCTAGGCTATAGACGTATTCCGGCGTCGTAAAGCCTGGTAACTATCGCTTTCATTGTAGGTTGGGTGATTCCTCCTCTTTGATACGACAAGTGCCAGTACGGACTTGTGTTCCCACGTACCGTCGAGTATATATTGGGAGACCACAATAGGTTACATACTTTATCCTTAGGAAGCTGTGTCTGCTTCCCTATCGATCGCAATGCACTGAACACAGCATTCGGGAAGATTTACTACCATACCATAAAAAGTATTCTGCAGTTTTGCGATTGATTTGGTAATCCCTCTGTCTAGACTTCCAAAGTAGTCTGTCTCGTTCCTTTTCAGACTCCTTAAAGGAAAAGGTCCATCTGAGCACTTGTCACTTCAGGCTCATTAAAAATTGAAGGCGACTAGAGTCATCTTTTGTTTTTTCTCAACTCTTAAAAATTGAAAAAACAAGTTGTGTCAAAGCATCTAAAATTTATTTTAATTGGAATAATATCACTATTCCCACATTTGTCTTAGGTTGAGGAAAATGGAGTCTACCAACCAAGGATTTCCCCTTGGAGGAAATCCTAGTCCTTTCTCCTCTTGGGGAGATGTTAGTGCACCTCATATGGCCACATTGTCACTTCCAAGATTGACAATTAGCTTGCCAATATGGCTCTTCTCTACCTCTGTCATTCAGAACACCGTGATTCCTAAACAATCAAGTCAACAATTAGATGATACTAGAGTTACCCCCCAACCTTCTACTTCGTCCGTTTCTCCCTGTCCTCCTTCCTCTTCACTTGATGAAGTTGGTAAAGCTAAAAAACACGTAACTAAGAAGGAGAAGAAGGGGAAGGAGAAGAAGGAAATGAAGAAGAAGGAGCCAAAGGTGAAAAGGGGCAACCGCGCATCGTCTAGCGAAAATCTGCACACTGCACCATCCAAGCCTAAATCTCCATGTGTCATTTGCAAAGGAGACCACTATCATCGATATTGTCCTTGCATCCCTCGGATCTTAAGGGACTGGTCTCCTCGTTTGCACAATCAGGTGTCATCAACCTCTGATCTTGTTGAAAGTACGCCATCAACTAGTGAAAGTGAAGTATCTGGATAGAAAAGGAAATGTAAATTTCCTTGTAAGCTGTGTGAAGGCGATCATTTCATCCAACATTGTCCCTTCCTAGACGAAGCTAAAAGAGTCTTGGATAACCGTCCTGCTTCATCACTGTGGTTTCCTCCTGGATACAAGAAACTCTTGATGAGTCCATCACTAGTTGAAAATCCAACTGACACACCATTATGGTTGGTCGAAGCATCTATCATTGAAGATAAACCCTCTGAATCCACACCAAACGAAAGTCAAAAGGTCAAGGTGGCAGTTGACCCGGTCTTGCCTTCAGAAGGTCTGTCTTCAGATGATACAGTCACTGAAGAGAATGAGAATGACACCGTTCAAATTCTTTTCGTAAACATGGACTCCAATGAACATGGGGGCAATCTACCCGTTCCTTTACCACAGGAAGGAAGTTCGTCAGAGTCATATCTGGCTGTCTATTTGGTTCCACCTCCAAGCAACCTAGTAGTTTCCTTCGATTGGAACCTACTAGGAAAACCCCATTTACCGGCTAGTGTACCATTCCAAATCATTGTACAAGCTTACAGAATGGTCATGGTTGGTACCATCATAGATGAAGGGGCTTCTGTGAGTATCCTTTCCTTGACTGCTTGGGAAGCGCTTGGTACGCCATCGCTTCTGCCTGAGATGAGAAATCTGACAAGCTTTGACAAAGGAACCAGTCGGCCGTTAGGGATCCTTCCAAATGTGCCTATCACTTTGAGAAGGAAAACCAATTATATGAACGTAATGGTAGTCCAAGGTCCTTTAGATTATAATCTACTCCTTGGTCGTGACTATATTTATCGCATGGGAGCCATTGTCTCCTCACTCTTTCGAGTAATGTGTTTTCCACACGAAAGTTGAGTGGTCCAGCTCGTAGACCAACTTTCGTTCCCTGGATCACACATAGCTAATGGTCAAATTCCATCCCTAAATGGTCTTTTCACGCAAGGAATGTCTCATCAATCTCCAGTCCGTCCACCTGAAGAACACAAGTAATTCGGTGGTCATGACTAAAACCCAGGGGGCATGCACCCTGGTCTGCTTCAGCAGGAAAACCTTGGGTATAGGGTAGGTTTCCGCGAAGGCTATATGACTGGTCCGACACCTGTCCGTATAAAAAGATGGGATTAGACTAGAATAAGATACCTCAGTTAGAAGGTAGGCCTTTCCCGATAGAGCAAATGTTTTGTCTGCAAATTGAAGGGTAACTTGGAAAAGGTAGGCCTTTCCCGACAGAGCATATGTTTTGTTTGCAAATTGAAGGGTAACCTCGAAACTCTACTTCGCTATACCTGGGGGCATGCAAACCTTTCGTGCGAAAATGAAGAGTGACCTCGATAGTTCCGCTAACTTCAACTTCTTAAGTTGGGTGAGTAGTCAAATCAATTATTCACCTTTGCAAGGGCTAAATGGCACCGGAAAAGTAAAGGAAAAATTTTCCTACCTGACCTTAGTGGTTAACTAACCCCTAGGATAGTAGTTAGTCGTTCCTAGCTTGCATGTGAAAGGATACAGAGTAAAGCTTCGAAAGGTGCAAGCTCCATAAAAATGGAATCTATTGATGAGATGTCCTTATTATATGACTGGAATGAGAAATTTTTATGTGAAGCTCAAGCTCGTTAAAAATTAAACCTAAGCAATGAGCAAATGTTTCCTCCAGAGTTTAAGCTCATTAAAAAATGAACCAATCTTCGATAAATAACCATTGTGAATGCATTATAATCAACTTTTGAGCCTTGGTCGTGTTCTCATCATCACCTCCACTCTGTTTTAGCCGATCATACGCCTCCATTTCATTGTTTACCCTTTTTGAGGAACATCTGCGATGAGTGATTATGTTAGCCATCCTTGTGACACTGCCGTGATTGGAAAATTCCAAACCTTACCTGGAATCAACTGCTACCCGAAATTATCACTCATTCCTCAAAAAACGAGTCTTCTTTAAGCTCTTTTCATCTGACTCATAAAATGTGAAAATATTGCCGAGCGATTGGCCTCTCCAGCTCGTTAAAGCTACAGAAAGTGCTATCCCTCCTCTAAATTTTAATCTTTTTGGACCTGAGGGATTATTACACAAAAAGATCGAGCGCTTGTTTTGTTCGGCTCGTTAAAACTATCGAAAATTCATCCCTTTCATATTATTTTATACTTTTTTGGACTTAAGGGATTATATGACGAAAAAGGAATATTGGAGTTTCCTTTCTGTCCCTTTTCAGACTCTCTAAAATTGAAAAAGGACTGAGTTATCATTGTCGTTAAGCTCATTAAAATCAATAGCGACAAACTCGTCCACATAGATGAGAATGAGTTTCACTGTCGCTAGACTTGTTAAAAAATAGCGACGGGTTCGCCCGAAGGGCGAATTAAAGAACAAGCATATGTTATCCTCATCAATCTTAATAAAAGCAAAGAGGTGTTGGTTAGCAATGACTCGGGAAAATTGGGAAGAAAACCTGAAGAAACTTTATTGGTAGCAAGTCGCTCTTGAACATGACACTTTCACTCCACGTCCAAGTCGGGTTGGGTTATTCCATTCACCAGTCATATCACCATTGATCCATCATACCATCCATCTTTGGGGTTAACGCTACCAATCCATTTCAATGTCGCCGGTATGTTCAAGGGAAGTCACTTAGAGAATTCCCTTGTGTCTCATCCACTGCAATACATTCATGCTCCATTCTTTCATGACCACCACCCTGAACCTTGTATCATCAGATCATTTTCACCTCCACAAAATCATTTGCTCTGTTTCGTGTCATAGATGTGGGATTCATTAAGGCCCTTCTACGATGGGTCACTTCTCATCGACGTCAACTCATTATACAAGAGGCTGACCTAGGAACAACCCTTTCAGTACTTTGAAGCTTGCATGCCTCAATGGCAAGTTTTTCACTTCCGGTGACAGGTTTACATCAATGGCCTTCGACTAAAAGATTTTACATGGTGTTCGACACCAAGTCCCATTTTCATACCATGTGAATTGTACTGTCATACCTTGAGGGTCATCATCATTATCGGTGATTCCTCTCGCGCCTGTTAACAACTTACATCATTGGCTGGTAATCAGGCAATGTCTTTCCATGTTCGACTCTAGAACATCTTTCACATGGATCAACCTGTACTCTGGGCGAAGATTAAATGAGTTTGAAGACCCCGGATCTAGTTTCATCCATCTGGGCTGCGATGTGTTCAGGAATATAAAGACATCAAATGTACATCATTTCCGAATAGATGATCATCTGAATCAAAGGATGATGACTCCGTTCGAATCATCAGTCTGCTACACAGACGGTTGTCTGTCCTATGTACATGAAAATGAATTTATAAAGCTGAGCATGGGAATGCCCGCCTCAGCTAGATCATGAAAAATATTATGAAGATAATGTATTTTATTGTATCTTATTACATGTCACCTTCCAGCTCAAAAAAACTTTGAATCCTCATGATAAAGCATTTCACCCGACATCAAAAGATTAACGAACTCATGCTTTAGGGGGCAACTGTTATAGACATTTTTGGGCACTGCAACCCCAATCATATATGTCCATAAACCAAGCACTTCTAAGTCCCTAAAAGTGTTGCTTCAAACCCTAAAGGAACAAGGTTAGTTGATTACATCATCTCCCAGAAGTTCTCCATGGAAAACCGCTCAGAACTAGTCAAAGCTGGACCATACAGGCTGCTCAGTGCTAAGGGTGTGATGCATCTCACCTGCTTAGTGAAAAAAGTGTGATGCATACTGGAAAGCCCTTCTGTAGGGTGTGATGAGTGATAGTAGACAAATGGCAGAGACAGTTTGCAAGGTGGATGATCATGGAATCTTCCAGAAACTTCTCTAATGACACTTGCCTCTCTGAATTTGCCCAGGGATGAGTAAGAGATCATGAATCTCCAAGTGGAACCAAGAACTATCAGAGAGAGCACACTAATCAAAAACCCAACAACTGACTCACCCCCTGCAAAAATCTATATATGGATCCCTCATCCCAGAGATCCAGAGGCTGGAATCTTGTATTTGGTAAGGAAGTGTTGTTGGTTTCTTGGTGAAATATCATAGTGTTGGGTGATCTAAGCTTTTCATGAGGTGAAGAAGGGCTTTCTTGCTGAGAGGATGATGTTGGGTCAGAACAATGGGTTGTAATCCTCTTTGCTATTATTGATATTAATAAAGCTATTCAAGTTTTCCTCCACATTCTTGTATGTTTGATGATATATGCATTTGTGTGGTCAATATATGTCTGGTCCTATATTGTTTATGATTGTAAATCTCTATTCTTCAATAGTATTATGTTGCTTTGACTCTACAGGTGTTCTCTGAAGCTGGGTAAGCGAAGAAGGAGCGACAAAGATCTATCAGAAGAGAGAGGAACCAAGAAAGGAGCCAAACGCAAGACTGAAGTTGGTGTCCTTTGTTCCCCTCTTATATACTTCTCACAAAGGAAAGAAAAAGTAGTTTTGGTTTGTTTGTTTCTAAGATAGCCACCCGTCTTAGTGGGACTAGCAGCTCCGAATGGACACTAGATTTCTTGATAACAGCAGTGCAAGAACAACAAGGATGGTTTTTGACCCAGAGAGGGTTTTCCACTAGAAATATTTGTGCCCTTTGAGTTTAACGTTTTCATGGTTTTATGATTATGTTTGATACTTTGATCTCTGCTTATGTGATTTAATTTATGCATGGTTTAAAGGCTTAATTATTTGAAGAAAAAATTATAAGTGCCTCCACTTCTGATTTACCACCCCCCTCTCTGTGGTGATCTAGTTTCCAACAATTGGTGTTAAAGCAGGGATCTCGATTGCATCTTGATCACTAGAGAGTAGATCTCGAGAGATTTGGAAAATAAATTGTAAATTTTTTGAAATGGATCAGCAAGGAGTTCCAATTCCTCACAGAGGTAAATTTGCAACGTGGAAGGTGGAATTAGAAATGTATTTGTTATCTCTTGATGAAAATATTATGTTGTTAGTAGAGTATCATGTTAAAGGTGAATTTAATGATAAGTCTGAAGAGATTATTCTGCATGGAATTTCAAGATATGATATTCTTTATGTGAGACATTGTGAAACTACAAAATAAATGTTGGAGAAGTTGCAGAATTTGTATTATGGAGGAAACTTGCATATTTCAAATAAGAATGAAGGATCTTGCCAGTCACATGCTGATGAGAAGGAAAATGCAAAGTATTCTGCACTTATTGCAATGGAAAATGAAGTCTCGTTGCAAGAATAAGATGAAATGACTAGTGATAGCAATGATGACTCAAGCATTGATCTAGAGGGACAACAAGAAGAAATCAACAGTAAAGGTGAAGAGAAATCTAAGCTAATAACATTAGAAGAAGATATTAAAAGGCTCACAACTGAGAATAAATATCAAAGAATGTTATTGCAAATCTTTAATGAAAAGGAGTGTGCCTACAAAGAAGAAATTTTAGATCTAAAAACATAGTTGGAAGAAGGAAAGAAAATTCAAGAAGGAATGAGGAAGCAATACAAGGAAATGGAGGATGAGTGTAAAAAGTTGAAAGCTGAAGAAAATTTTGCAAGAGAAGAATTAGAGAGGATCAGTTCTAGTGCTCAAACAACAAGAGGATAATAAAAAAATGTTGGAGCAGCTAGTACTAGCATGAAAAAGGAGAATCATCAACAAAAATAACAACTATGCAAGATCCAAAAGAACATGTGAAGAAGAAACCAAAAGGAAGGGTAGGAAGAGAAAGTTCTATAATTGTTGAAATCAAGTACATATAGTAGCATATTGTAGTAGTGAAGAGATCAAACCATCTCATCAAAAGGAGCAGACAAAGGAGAAGCAACCTCAAGCATGCATGTAAAGAAGATTTCCATTTTCACAAAGATCACCATCAGTCAGGTATAATAGTCCTTTTTATGGTTATTGTTTCTCATGAAATGATTTTGGCCATAGGGCTATTGACAGTAGGGCACATGCAAGGAATAGAAATCAGATCATTGGAATATATCAATCCATTCCATAGTTCCTTGGTCACATAATATATTTTGTGTGTGACAATAATGACCATAAGGCCAAGGGTTGCAAGTTTCCCATGTGTTATAGGAGATCCAATCAAAGAGAGAAGAACATGCAAGGCCAACTACATAAAGGGAAGGCAGATCGACATATGAAACTTTGGAGGAGAAAGGAGCAACAAGGAATTCCCACCAAAAATTGAGGCTTGCATGGTATTAAGAGGAGCATATGGTCGCATCTTGAGTTTCATGTGGATCCTTGGGGGTCAAACCATATCGGGAAGAGCACATGAAGACAAATATACATATGAAAGAGATGCATGTGTTCATGGAGAGTTCATGAGGTTTGAAGAGTTGTTTTTATTTATGAACTATTCTCATTTTTAGCTTGGCATCGTTCAAATCAGCCATATATGTTTTGTTGTTAGTTTGGTGCAGTTGCATGTTTGGTTCATATTGATGTTTTTGAAGATATGGTAGTTACATGGTTATTCCTATGCACATGGTTATGGCATGATGGAGGATCATCCATGAAGGGGGAGCATTTTTTCTTCCTAATGGTATTGTGGATGGTTGTCATGAAATTAAATTGATACAACTAAAATTAACTCAACCTAGGCTCCTAAAATTTAGGAATCACTGTACACAACACAATTTATCCCTCCAACTCGAATTAACTAAGCTATCTGGGTGATAATAACTAAGTTAACTCATGCAAGTTATCTATTCATGTGGAATTTTTATTTTGTCCTAATTTAATTAAGGACAATTAAATTAGGAATTTCTTATTGCATTTTCAACACTCCCTCTCAACAAGAAAAGGATTCTCAGCTACCCTAATCTAGCACCTTTGGAATGTACTACATGCAACACCTCTCACTGTTGCTACTGAAATTACAACATTTTCAACTGAGCAACATCCAAAACATACTGAAGAAACTGTGTCTCCAACTATCTACTAGGAAAATTGTGTTGTTGATGACTCTACTACTGAGCTTCCTTCTATGTTGTCAATACTCCTCAGTATCTGATTAACACTAATCCTACTGCTACTGAATACTGTGGGCCCCCACAACAAGGTAATGATCCATGAGGAGAATGCCTCAATGGACCCTACAAATTTCTACACTTCTAGGACTCGCACTCTACATCGCCCCACATCACACTAGGAGGTATAGATGCATGTGCTTTCTCTACCCACTTAGCTCAAAATATCACCCTACTAGAGGTCTTTGCTTGAGTTGATGTTTTCCAGTCTGCATCCTCTCTACTTCTCCATTTGTGGTTGCTCCAAAACTTGTTGTGGCTTCTTCTTACGCTCCATTTTGAGAGGCAAATCATGCTAGCTCTCAACCACCAGGTCTCTAACCGTTTCCTTGCTCCACAAGGCTTTGCATGCATCTTCTACCTCAAGTGCATATAGGTTTTTGAATCACACACTGATCTACTCCACTTGTCCCATGGCGATGCATCTCAAGAATTCCTTTCCTTTGTTGAATATCACATCATAGCTTCAATATTCCAACATTGCAATAGAAACGATATTTATCTTTAGACCCAGAAAAAACATCACATCCTTGAGTCTAAGAGGGGAGATTGACTCCCTCTAAAAAATTAATTGTACAAATATCGATCGTGATATACCTTCCGTTGTCTCCAAACTCATTGTTCTTCTTGAGGTCTTTCTCCTCCAAGTCACTAAAGAAATCTCTATTCCCCGTCACGTGGAACGAGGCACCACTATCCAGATACCACATGCTTCCCACTGTTGTGCTTTCCATGCATGAATTGAGTAATATAAAGTTCAAACTATGGAGCTCGAGCTTCACCTGTTGTTGCTACTATAGGCTCCTTCTTGCTTGCCTTCTTCTGTGGACATTTCATGGCATAGTGCCTGAATTCATGATAGTGAAAGCACTTGATTTTGGACAAGTCTTTCGATTTCCCTCATGGATGGAAATCGACTCACCTTAGGACTTCTTCCCCTTGGCCTTCTTTCCCTTGTTAACTAATGCAAATCCCTCTTCCTCTTCTTTGGATGAGGCCCCATCTCTATTGCTCCAGCTTATTTCTTCCTACACTAGATCATACCATAATCGCTCCTAGCTTGGTAGTTTCTCTCTACCATTTACTAAAACTTGATAACTATGCCAACTCTTAGGAAGGCCCAAGAGGGATAGAGCTATCAAATCTTCTTCAGGGATAGCAACACCGACTCGACCAAGTTCATCACAACGTTGTGTAAACTTGCCTAGTTACTATGAAATTGTGTCATTCTTTTGCATCTTGATACTTCGAAGCTTGTACTTGAGTGCTAACTTCCTGTGGTTACTACTATTCTGGAATAAGTTTATCAATGCTTTCCACATAGCATATGGAGTCTCTTTCCTTTGGAGATTAGAGACAATATGGTATCGTACTCTCCAATATTATTCTCCTTTCCTGGATACACACTTCTTCCAATCTGCTAGATCTTGAGCATCGGTTACTGCTAGTTTCAAAACATTACTATTTATGAATTCCTTGAACCCATTATCTTCAAACATTTCCTCCATACGGCTCTTCCAAGCCACATAATTTGAGTTTCCCGCAAGGGCATACTTGAGTGTCAAACCATAGATATACATCTCGCTAACTCTAAAAAATTGATCTTACAAATTCAATCCACCTAAAAGACAAATTCAAATTCTCTCCTCTATTGTGATTCCTGCTTGGATACCATGTAGAAATTAATGTGTAGATTCAAAATTGCTCATGAAATTTATTAGATCACAAGACTTGAAGCTACTCTACTCATTCGCAGAAATCAAATCATGATTGAGAACACAAATCATTAACATGCATCAAGATTCAGAACACATACACAAAGATTTATTTGGGGGAAAGAAACTGCTCAAAACCCCTTACGATTTGTATTGTATTAATCAAAGAAGCTAGATGAATATAATATGCTCTGCTCAAGCTGCACAAGTATTTTTTATCCTCTGCCTCACTGGCTTCCTTTGGGAAATACGTAGTCAAATTTCCAAGCCTCCAAGCTCTCATTTCCTTGTGTTGTTCCTTTGGGAATTGGCCCCTTTTTAATAGGAATTTTCCTCCATTGGATTGAGAAATTCCCTTAGGTCCTTCTTTGATTGCATGTACTATCTGTAAAACTTGGAAAATTCTACAACTGGTAGTACATTTCCCTTGAACTCCAATCTCAACTAGGTAACTCAAATTTTGTTCATAAATGAGTTAATTTAGGTTGATTGATCTGTTAAATGGTTAAACACTGAAGTTACACCCCACTGCTAGACCTCCAACTAGTTCATCCAACAGTTCGAACTAGTTTAACTGAACATAACTCAATTTAATTGCTACAGCTCAAATTAACTCAACCTAGGCTCCTCAATTTAGGAATCATTGTACACAACTCAAGTTCTCCCTCCAACTAGAATCAACTAAGCTAACTGAGTGATAATAACTCAGTTAACTCATTCAAGTTATCTGTTGATGTGGAATTTTGATTTTCTCCTAATTTAATTAAGGACAAAGTTAAATTAGGAATTTCTTGTTACATTTTCAACACATATGTTGCGAGATAGAATGCTCGCATGACATAGTTTTCATATCGATGGTGCTCATATGGGTAGATCATATTTGTGTCATGTATTTCCATGCATGTGTAGCTGCCATGGAGGTCAGATGATATGTTGGAGTTAGTTCATCTATAGTATGGATGTTATTTCTCATGTTTTCTATCTCTAGGTGTATGATACATGTTTCTGTTGATATGCATTTGGATGGCTAAATTTGATGTTGTTATTGCATGGAGAGATGGTATGTTGTTGCTTATGATGTTTTGGTATGATACATATTGTTGATGAAATATTGTGTATTCATATGGCTAAGTCATGATGTTTGTGTTACATGGATAATATATTTCATTTCCAATGGTATTTTGGTCTTTATGTTGATACTACTTGAGATTTTGTTATCATTATATGAGGAGAGGGTGTGTTGATCTTCATGGCATGAGATCAAGGAGATGATGATTTATGTGTTGCTAATGGTGCTATATTGCCAAATCTGTTATTGTTCTTGATGATGCATAGATTAGTCATTTTTTGATGCTTCTTGGATGCACTACATATATGATCATACATTGATGATGTTGCTGGTGATGTTGTTGTTTCTTATTGATTTGTTGCTCGAAGGTAGTGTTGATGTTGTAGTACTATGATTTTATTTTGATGAGCCTCATGGATGTTTTGTGATGATGAGGATATATTTTCTACTGCTTCTATGTCATATTGCTAGGTTGATGCTGTTAGATGAGTATGTAGTACATGCCTATGTGGAGCATAGTGGTTGTCAATGGTTATCATGGTTTTGCTACAGGATTTTCATTGATGGGATGTTGATGTTTGAGATGTTGAGTAGCCATGCACTAGCACATGCTAACATTAGCACACCTATTTTTGTTGCTACATATTTACAGCTTATGTCATTGCTCATGGAGGCCTTGTACTTTATGCACATGCCATGATGTATTCTTATTTGTGTTGTTGTATGGAGCATATATTGTTGCTTGTTGACATCATGTATTCATGTTATTTCATTATTCTAGGCATGCATAGAGGAGAAAACCTTTTTGTGCAGTTGTATAAGACATTTTTTAATTGTTTTATCTTGTTGGTGTATTTCTCATGGAGAGGCCCACCGTGTCTTGCATGTTTTGTCAATTAGCTATGTATGGGATAATGGGTGCCCAAGTCATGTTCTATGTTGTATATCATTAATGTAGTCCCATTAATATTTCGATGAATGATGTAATATTGGGTCCTTAGAGTCATTGGTTGATGATAGGAATGCTTGCAAAGGTGTCATATGTTAGTATTATGTACTTATCGTAACCATGTATTTGCTGAATGAAGCCTTGTATATGCATGGTAATTCATTGTATATTGTTGCTTATAGTTAGTTGGAGTCAAGGGTCATGAGTAGTAGTCTCTTGCGCTTGAAAAAGAGGCTTATTGCATAGAAGTGGATGTGTTGCTACAACAACAAAGAGAGTGTGATTGCACCTCCATTACATGCTTATGGGAAGCATGTTTAGCTTCAGAGATTGCATGGCATTGGCTAGAGACATGTTGACAACTAAGTTCCTTTCTTTACATGATTATCTTAGCGTACCTGCATCCATGGTTTGTATCAGTTTTATATTGACATGGTGTTGAGTATGACAGGGGGAGTACTTCTCTCATCCAACACATTATTGACATTGTTCTTTAGTGTTGGTATGGCCCGTTTCCATTGATGTCAAAGGGGGAGAGATTTTGGATGGATGGAAATCAACTTTAAAGTTGTAGCTTCATAGTTGGAGAGTGTATGGATATACCCCTCAGATGTTGGAGATCAGGTTGAGGTTGACATCAATGCCAAGGGGGGATTTTATTCACATTGATGTTAACAAGGTCTTGGTACTGTAAATCACATTCTTTAGGTCAACCTAATGGTGGTAGTCCTCCCTATGATTATGATGAAGTATTGTTGGCATTGTGCAGAGGTATTGCGTTCATTTTTTGTTATAGTTATGTGATCCAGTTGTTGGCCTTATTTGTTGACATTGATCTCAACATGGTTATGAGCTACTGTAGGATATGCCTACCTAGTGCAAAAACTTGAGGGTGAGTAGAGATGTGTTGGAGGTAGTTGATCAGTATAATGTTATTGCTACACGTGATGGAAGTAGTTGGACAGGTTTTTGATGCTACTACAGGTGTTAGAGGTGTTGCTCCTATTGAGGAGTTTGGTAGACTAGGTCTCCATGTCCCTGACTTGCTACAAAGATTCTTGGCTTATGCTAATAGTTGTAGAGCTTGTCACTAATGTTCTGAAGGGTGTAAAAATGTTGATGAAGGAGTGGATGCAGCTAGGAGAAGTGCAAACCTAAATACTTTATGTTTTCTCCTATACTTCTACCTTAGCCACTGGTAAGTAGGCCCATGCATGAGGCTAAAAGTCTTCAGACAAAATTTCTCAATGTTATGCATGTGAATGTGGCCGAGATTTGTCTTTGTGGGTGTGGCTAAAGCCTAAACTATAATTTCTTTGCATTCCTCATGCATCTCAGGTTAATTTATGGTTTTTCTGACTTGCCTTGTCAAGAAATTTTCATGTAAATGCCATAAAAGGTTAGGAAACTTCTAGAAAGTGATTAACATTGAAAATATCCTTCATGAAGTGGAGTTAGTGGCAAGATCTAGTCAAGGATTTCGACCCATATCAAATCAAGCGTATGAATAGAGTTTTGTTGAGCACAATAGTTCTTGGTAATTATTGAGTTAATTGCTTCAGTTCATCTATATATTGGAGAAATCTCAATGATAGTACGGTTGGATATGCTATGTGTTGAGTGAGAGTGAGAGTGCATAAGCGTGTGCAAGTTTTGAGGGTTATTATGCATATTTTCTAAAGCAATTTTCAAGAGTTGTAGTAAGTAGTAGAAGTGTGTTTCAGTTAGAATTTTGTGCAGAAAGCGAGGAGATGATGTAGAAATTTGTTGCAGATCTTCTTCATGATTGGTAGTGGTTAGGTTATTATTCAATTTATTGGTTGTGTGTAGTATTTTTCTATGAGTATATATATCTATTGTAGAGAGTGTTTTTGCTGAAGTTTTTATCAAATTATCTTATGCAACAATTGATGTATTGATTGAGGTCGGGTTATAGTTTGTGGTAATGTATTGGAGTTTTTTATTGTGTGCTTTCAAGAGGTTGTTTTGTGGTGTTTGTGTTGAGTAGGTCTAATATTCCAATTTGAAACATTCTAAAACATGAACGACATATAGGAGTGGAGTTGGGTGACTCTAGGAAAATTAGTATAAGAAGAAAATATCTCAATCTAGTGGTGGTTGGAGAGTCCAATGAGTGTTGGGTGAGGCTCATTAGTTGTGGTGGCTTCCAACGGATGGGTATCGATAGAGTCATGTGAGAAAGATGCTTCCTACTAATAGTAGCCAATTGAATCTCTATGTAATGAATTTGCTTAACATAATAAAATATTTTGAGAAACACAACAACAAGAAGGGTGATTTTTGACCCAAAGGGGGTTTTCCACCATAAATACTTGTGTCCTTTATGTTGAATGTCTTCACGGCTTTATGTTTATGTTTGATGCTCTGATCTCTACTTATATGCTTCAGTTTATGCATGGTTTAAAGGGTTGATTAATTGAAGACCAATTTATAAGTGCCTCCACTATTGATTCAGTGGCCGCCTCCCCCCTCCCTTTCTCCCTCCACCTCCCCCACCCGCTCTCTAGTAGTGATCTAGTTTCCAACACCCCTCTCTACTAGGTCCATGTTCATAACATCTATTGACCCATATGACTATGGGATAGGTCCAAACTTCTATCCCCAAAATTTGCAAAATTGTAGATTTCAATTTTGCTTTCAAGCTTACTTTCATTAATTGATTTTGACATCTAACCTAAGGATATATTTTCCCCAAATCCCTCTAAAGATATCAAATCCCACTTTGCCTAGAAGTGCATCCAAACTCATGGAATTAAGCCACCCTCCATGCAATTTCTAAAAATTACAATAAGGCATTAACTCTACCTAAATGAGTGTTTACCTTAATCAATTCTATTCAAAAACATAAGGATTCACTTCCTATATCTATTTTAATTGGGGAGCCCCTTATTATGGATGCTCTCCCGAGGAAACTAAGTCCCCACACAACGCTTATCAGTTTATAATCATTCCTATTGCAAAACTACCTATAATTTATGGATTAATGACAGCCCAAGGATCTTACAACTACAAACTTTCTTAGGTAAAATTCCATAATTACACCAAAACAATAATTTATTATAGAGCATATAAGGTTTCCAAACAAGGAAAGACTTTTAAGTCTTTCAGCCAAATAAATCATGACTCAGGTTCTCATCACTAACTATTTCCATATAAATTCTATCAGTCCCAATAATTTAAAACATTGTACAAGCCTAATTGAACTTGCTAACAGATCATGATAGCTTTCTTAAGTTTAGTAAAAGTTTATTTTTCTTTAAGGGTTAAATGTTCTATGAAAACTTCTTCCACCAAGTCGTCACTCTAGCATACACATTACTTAGTGTTTTGGGTACCAATGGAATCGACAACTCATAAGAATTAGATTTAATGCATCCTTTTCCTACCTAGGGTTGACCCATCTCCCATGTGATTTATTTAATTATGCACCAATTAAGTTTCTTGAAATCCTTATAGTCATGCATAACACACAAATTGCATAACCACATGTTTAACCAGGAAGGAATAAGACAATGAACATGAATACTCACAGTAGACATTCATACATGGGAACATAGATTATACACATGTTAAGCTTTTGTATGCATAACTAAAATACTTATCTCCTTTAAGGAACCACCAAATGGCTACAAACCTCCAACATTCTTCCCAGCCATAAACTATGTTGTTTATAATTTCTTAAGAACGAGTTACCCTTGAGCTAGGGATTAATTGCATAATTGTTAGGCTTGGCTAGAGACAACTGCATTATGTAGTTAATATTGTTCAAGTATTTGGCCAAGTGTTAACTTCAGTAGCCTTCATAAGCACAATCCCACATGCCATACCATACACACCGAAGATAGTGCACCCTTTCATTGTGTTTACAGTCCATTAGGTTGTGCTAATGTGCATCCCTTCATTTTCTCTGCAGTTCGTCAAGTTATCTCATTTCTCCTCTTAAGATTCCAATGTAGAATGGTTATGAAGCCACAAAAAAATGTGGCTCCAGAAGTTCCAACTACCATAAGAAGTCTCTTAAACACTTTGGGCCAAGAGTCAACTTCAACAACCTTCTTGACCCCAACCCCACATCAACCACCTTGCACAACCAAAGATAGTGCACCATTTCACTACTTATGCAATCCATCATGCTATGTTGCTACTCCTTTCAAACATGAGATGCAAAATGGTTAGGAAATCACAAAAAAATAGTGGCTCTAGAATTTCTAGCTACCATTGAAATTCTTTCAAACACCCCTATGACCTTGCACTAGGAAGACCAACTGAAACCAATGTTCCCTTCAGCTCTAGTCTCACCCAAGATGAGCAAGGAAAATTAGTCATTCAATTCACTAGGCACACTAGCCCAATAAATTCCATCTCTAAACTCTAGCGCCACCCAAGATGAGCCAAGAGAATTGGTCCTCAAATTCCACCATGGAATCTTTTGCAATAGTTTACTAAATCACAAGATTTATTGGTCGTCACAATCACAAGGTTTAATGACTTCTTGAGCATGTAGTTCAAAAATCTCCACATGTTCGACTAGAAACCAAGAATCCAACAAAGAAATCAAAAACCAATTTTTATGTGCATGTACTATGTTTGCCTAGTAGTGCATGATAAACTCCCTCTTACTTTAGCATTAGGATATGATATTCCTCAAGGGTATGCTTTTATTCATAAACTATCGTTATGAATACTTTGTTTACTAGGCTTATGGATGCTCACGTACTTTTCGATTTTAGAAATCTCACCTTTGGGTACACGGTCAATAGCTCATAGTTTTTTCCATATCCAAGTGGATTGGTCTTCACAGATCATTGGAAAAAAATAAAATCTGAGTAATGCTCTTAATTAACGAGCGCTTGCTCCTTAAGGCCCCGTTCTTCGAATCAAGGTATCTATACAACGGCTTCAATTATGCATAAATGAGGAAATCTAAATATATTTATATATACATGGATATATACATAAAAGTATAAGATGGGGATGGGGATCGAAAGAAGTGTCGGGAATGGGTTTCTCTTGTAAGCACTGTTGGATACCTATACCAATAGGTTTCATATTTCATGATTGGAAAATTCAAGTGCCAAATATGCTCCACTTTGCTGCTACAAAGGTTCCGTATTTGCAAGAAAAGACAAGGTGCATAGATGCCTTCATACTCATTGAAGTTCTGATGGATGACCCAACAGTCTAATCTGGATCATGCCATGTTTTCAATTTATGTTGTAGAATAGAGAAAGAAATCCGTCCAAACTGTTTAATATTGGCAAATCAGTAGTTAGGCAGAGAAACTAAGGTTCCCAACTATTTAATCTGGGGCCTTGGAAGAAATAAGCGTAGTGCTAGATAGGAAATGAAAGCAAAAAGCCAACGAAAAAGAAAAGGCATACAAGGGGTTTGCAAGTCCAAGTGCACCCTCCAAGAAGAAATAAAAAATGCTAGGAAAAATAGTTGGGTAGGTAGATGGGGTTGCAGAAATGGTGTCCCTTCCAAGATCAAATTTGCTAGCCATGCACAGGCAAAGCAACATAGTGGAGCATGACTAACTTCCCTTCTCTATTTTGTGTATCACTCATTACTAACACCCCTTCACAAAGTTGTGTACACAAGAGAGACTTAAGGCTTTATGGTGGTTCTTGTGGCCTTTAAAAGCCACATTTCTTGTGCAAAAGTCTTTTCATTTTGATCTACTCTCTACACTAAGTTGTTTTCAAGAAAACTTAGTTGTATTGGTCTTCATTCACATTTTCCCCCCTCATTAACCTCTAATTCTATTATCTAGCTCCCTATATTTCACTTCCCCTATTATTATAAACACCATGGTGTATAAACCCCAAACAATGTATAAATATCCCCTCCTTGGCATTATAGCCATAATTTCCACTCCCAGGGCATTGAATTAACATCTGGTTAAGGTCAAGAACCCAAGTCTAACCCCTTTTCTCCATCTGAACCCATCTACCTAGTCAACTCTCCATTTTTGCCTTAAAACCCCTTGGAGAATCCCTTTTGAGCACCCTTATACCACTAAAAGGCAAAAAGTTGATAAAACCTACCTTCCCCGCCTTACCCTAAGGTCGGGAGCCAATATGTGCCTTTTTCCATATAAATCCATCAAACCCGCTTATCCTAAGTTTTGCCTCCATATGCCTTGTATGAAAAAATTGCATGGAAAACCTTGGTTTTGCCTTTTCCTAACGTCGCCGGGAAAATATGATTTTATTAAAGAAAATCATCAAAAACTATTGAAAATCATTCATAAATTGGAGGGTCCCGCCGGGCGTACTTGCCGATAAATATTATATTGTAACCCGCCCGCTGACTATTATGCTCCATGCAGCTTGTTGACCCGATAACCGTCCGATCGCGGCCTTGCCAGATCTACGGCCAACAGGAATTTCGGAGGGGCCCGATGTACGACCTTTAAAAAATGATGACCCTATCCGCCGTGCAGATTCCTTGCCCGACAGCTGTCTGATCGCGCGCCTACAGATCAACAGTTCTCATGGATTTCGGAAGGCCCCCGATGTCCGACAGATACCTTCCGATATCTGTCAGACGGTGACGTCACGCGGGGACACGCATAGCTCCCAAACTCCGTCGGAGCCCCCTCTGACAGATTCCTTGCCGTGCAGGAGGGGGCCCGATATGGAGACACCTGTCCACCCACGTCCCTACCCCGCTGTCATCTACGTCAGCGCCACGACCGCGCACCCTGTCCTCCATTCGTCCACCTGGCCGCCACCTCATCGCCCCCGTGGACCGGTCTTAGGCCGCCATGTCACCTGATGACGTCCTGCTGACGTCATCTGACCCGGACCCACATGCTGACGTCACTCAAAAAACGCGCCAATAAGCCAAAAAAGGCCATATTTTCACGATTTTTCGCGTTTTTTATCATTTTTGGTAAAAAGCACCTCTGCTCTATTTGCATGCATATTACGACGAACAGTTTACCAGCCAATTCCGGACCATCCACAGAAGCTCAAAGCGCGAACCCAACTGCTGTTTCGTCCTGAACAACTTGTCAAACAGGTATTTGCCCGTCTACCCCCTTGCAACCTGGTTTATTCACAGTAAATTGTAAAAATTACCTCAACACGGCACAAGCTTAAGAATTCACCACAAAAACAAACTTATCAAGCTCCCCCACAAAGAATTAACGGTCGAAATCTACCGGCAAAGCCATTTCGTGCTAAAAATCCAGTGGAAACCCTTCTCTGTTCGCGCAATCGTGAACTCATAACCTGCTCCTAAATTATCAAAGGAGGTCTGCTAAATTCTGTAAGAAGCCTTCCCAGAGAGCCAAGCAGCATTCTATTCTGCTACAAATCAATCCTGCTACTCTGCATTCCTCTGAATTCACCTTTCTCAGATAAACGCATTCATTAATTCTCAAAAGCATTCAAGCAGACATGGACACCCCTTCGGCGTGAGTAGCCCTCAATGTTACTCCCCTGAATGCTCCCAAAAGAGAGCTGGAGTGGCAAGACCTAGCAGACTTAGATTATCAAATCTCAGAGGATTGCCCATCCAAGTGCAAATTCCATATTCATCTGCTAAATGAGCTCAGAGCCAGACATAGAGATGGAACATATATTTTAGGCATTTGGGAGTCCTCCCTCCCAATCTTCAAGTTGCCTCAGGTCAACTAGTTCCCTGACCTAATTCACTTATGTGCTGTATGCTATGACCCTATGCAGAGGGCTGTGCTCAATCCTGAAGGTGCAGTAGTGTTTTACATTACCCCTGAGGCCATCAGGGAAATGCTCCAGTTCAAAACCCAAAAGAAGCTGGTCCCCTTGTCCCTGCTGGACCTAATCAACCAAGGAGCCAAGATACTGACAGAAGCACAGATTCTAAAGTTGAATCAATTGTTTATCAAAAACTCTGACACAGTGCTGCACCCTCCCATTTTTGATGGCTACCTAAATCAGTTGGGTCTGGACTTGGCATACATGATAAGCTCAGTATTGGGATATAAATCAATGGAGTTTATTGAGGAAACTGTTTTAGTGATGATGACAATGTTTTCCCCTGGCAAAGCCCCCATTTGTTATGATTATGCCACATATATCTCAGACAAGATTCATGAGCAATTTCTGCACTTATCCAGAGAGAAGGTGTTCAGATACACCTCATACATTTATCATCTCATTCTATACCACCAACATGAAAAGTTCTCCTTTGAGATCAAGAGAACTGATGCAGCAGGCAACCCTAGATCAGTGGTATACTGGACCTCAGTCTTCCACATCCTTGCATACTCTCCATATACATATTCTGAGTTCATTGACTTATTCATCCATCCAGCAATGTCTCTCTTCCTAACCTCACCACCCCCAAGACTCTCTGATGAAATGCAGAGGATTCTGCAACTATCCAGTGCCTACAGTATAGGGGATTGGTATTTTTACCAGCATTACACTGTGATCAGAATATATGGGTGTGAGCTGCGCCCATACAAATTGCCCAAGTATGTTCCTATGAGACTCTTTGCCTTAGAATATTTCATGCAATTTGGCAATGCTGATCAGGTGCACTTTGCAGGAAGAGGCAAAAAGGCACAGCTCAAAGTTAGAAACCAACTTGGCCACTTTGTCCTGAACAAAAGAGAAGGATGGAAAGAGGCAGACAGGATGTTAGAAGGCCTTGGCCTAAAACAAAGCTTCCTGTGGAAGCCCTATGACCCTAACAACTTCATATCCATGAAAAGGCAGAAGTGCAAACTTTCTGGCTATGAGCATGTAAGCTTGCTCCACATCCAAAGACATGCTAACCAACCAAAGTGGAGAAGAAACACACTGGAGGAGCCAGTCACCCAAGAAGAACTAAATGAAAGAGCTAGAAGGTATTTGTTAAAAATGGCTGACTTAGAATGTCCTTCTCAGGTGCTTTCTCTGCCAAAGCCTCAAACAGGAGCAGCTGCTTCATCCTCTGCAACACAACAAGAGGCAGTACAAACTACAGATCAAGTGCAGAGCAAGGGCAAGGATAAAGTTATGGAGGAACCACAGGGCCAACAGGGCCAACAACAGCAGCCCCAGCAGGAACAGCAACAAGAAGGCCAACAGGGTCAAGAAAGGCAGAAAGGAGAGGCCCAGATGGCTCCCCAGCAACAAACAGCGCCAGTGGCACCTCCAAGACAAGACTCTAGGGTTGATTCCTCTGTCCTCCAAACCCCTCAACGGGAGGACATTAGCAGGAAAAGAGAAAGGGAGACTCCCCTCACTGAAGCATCAGACAAGAGGCAAAGGCTAAATCCCTTCTCAGAGGAGGAGATGCCAAGTATGGAGGCTTCTGCCAGCTCCATGCAACAAGAGCAGGATAAGACAGCATTGGGAGAGGTGAGCTCCTCAGGGCAGCAGCAGGGAACAGGTGCAAGCATAAAGCGGCAATTCAGGGATGCCAAAAGGAGTGAGCCAATAAAAATTCAGCTCTACAATCACTTGCTAAACATGTCTCCTCCAAATCAGCAAAGGCTCATGTCTGCAATTGATGTGCAGGAGGGCAAAATGACAATGAGCCACTTCACTCCAACAGTGCAGCAACCACAAATGGCTGCAGACTACATCAGGATTAATATGGAGGTCCTGTCTAAAGACATCCACCCAATGGATCAGATTGAGCTTCACAAGCAAACGGGTGAGATGGTCTATGCCACCTTGGCAGATAAGACCTTGGTTAACTACAGGCTACAAAATAGCCTAAACAACACTGCAGCACAGCTTGAATTGGAGAAGGCATCCTCTCAAGCTAAAGATAACAGGATCAAGGCATTAGAAGAAATAATAATAGAGTTTGGGCATGACCCCAATGATGTTAAAGCTGTACAACAAGTCCTCAAGCTGAGGGACGCTGATATGACAGCAATAAAGAAGAAATTGAAAATCCCCCCAACTCTCCACCCACAAACGGATGAGGTTGCCCAGCAGAGGCAAGAAAAGGATGCAACTTCCTTATTGATGACATTATACAAGGAGATGATCCAAACACAAGAAAAGCTGCAAGAAACAGAAGCCACATTGGAAGCAACCTTGCAGCAGAAGGAGGAAGGGCAATCTTCCAAGCCACCTCCAGAAACAATAAACCTTGAGGAAACTCCTCAAGACACTCTCCCTCCAAACCAACAAATACAACAAGAGGCTCCAGATACCACAACACCAGTCACCTCAGCACCAACAACAGAGCAGGCTGAGAGCCTGGACATGCAGAAGCTGAGGAAGGAAATACAGGTACTGGAGTCCCAGATGTCTGAGCTCAGCTAAGCCCAGGACAATCTGGCAAAGATAAACGAAAAATATGATAAGTCAAAGCAAAATGTGGCTAAGAGGCAAAGAGAGGTAAAGGCCCTGAAAAAGAGGATTTTTGAACTGGAAAAGGAGCTCACATTGGATAAAGTCACAGCAGAGCTCAAAAAGGTCATCTGGACCACCATTGGCCAGTCAATAACAAACCAGTGGGAATATATCGAGGCCATATACGAGAAAGTGGCACTCATAGGCAGAGCAAGAAATGAAATGCAGAGAGCAAGGGCATCTCTAGGCAATATGCCTGAGATTGCCCCCAAGATGATAGAAGTGTTAAACTATAGAACAAGTTCCCAGCTGGTAAGAATGGGAATTAGAAACAGGACTGAGACTATCTCTTTAATCAGAAGAGTCCTGACCATGAGAAGCCTGATTCAGACCCTGGATAGAAGGATCCAGGATATGCAAGCTGATATCAATAAATTTCAGAATAGGTTTATGGCCTTGCAGGACAGAGGACTCCCCAGCCTATTAGATCCTTCAGGAAAATTACTCTCCCATGAGAAATATGTCAAGAGAGTAAGCAATTTTGCAGCAAC
>APFE030017627.1:0-29368 GCA_000404065.3 Pinus taeda
CCCCTTTACAGCTTGTGCACAATGATTTGTGTGGTCCACTTCCTGTTGCTTCATTCTCTGGCTGCAAGTATTTTTTAACTTTCATTGATGATTTCTCCAGACGCACTTGGGTATACTTCTTAAAACTCAAGAGCGAAGTATTTAACACATTTTTGGCCTTCAAAGCCTTTGTTGAAAACCAATCTGGACATCAAATTCTTAAGCTAAGAACTGATAATGGTGGAGAATATGTTAAAAACACATTCATCAACTTTTGCACCGAAAATGGAATTCAAATGCAACATACTGTTACATACACTCCACAACAAAATGGTGTAGCTGAAAGGAAAAATCGCACCTTAAAGGAAATGGCTAACTGTATGCTGCAATCTAAAGGACTCAGTCTGAGTTTTTGGGCCGAAGCAATTAATTGTGCAAATTATATAATAAATCGCACTCCTACTAAGGTTCTAAAGAATATCACTCCAGAAAAAGCTTGGAGTTCCATTAAACCAGATGTAAGTCACTTTCGTATTTTTGGAAGTGAAGCATGGGCCCATATTCCAGATGAAAAGCATAAAGCTTTAGAACCTAAGAGTGAGAAATGTACTTTTGTTAGATATTATGAAGATGTAAAAGGCTATATACTTATTCCATTTAAGTCCAAAAATGTTATCATTAGAAGAGATGTAAAATTTGATGAAAATAAATCGGCCTGCGAGCCTAGTCCGGCGAATGTGCCACCTCTTCCTATCTCTTCTACTTTCGAAAACATTTATTCTTCAGATGATGAAAGTGAGGATGACAATCCTCCCCCACCTTCTCAGGATCCTCAACTTCCAAGATGGGTCTGTGCTACTCGAGATGCAGCAGGTGATCTTGCCGGTGATCCTACAGATCAGCGACGTACACGTTCTCAGTTTGAAAGAGCCTCTTCTTTACTGGCTCAAGCTCCAGTAAATCATGATCCTGACACTTTTGCAGAAGCTTCAGGCCATCCACATTGGGAAGCAGCTATGAATGAAGAATATCATTCATTGTTGGCAAATGATACATGGGATCTTGTTCCTCTACCAAAGGGACGCAAACTTGTTAGATGTAAATGGGTTTACAGAACCAAGTATGGACCAGATGGGAAAGTTGATAAACATAAAGCTCGTCTTGTTGCTAAGGGCTTTTCACAGGTTGAAGGCATTGACTACACTGAAACCTTCTCCCCTGTTGCCAAAATGAACTCTATCCGCCTTGTTCTTTCCCTTGCTGCCTCTTTAAAATGGGAAGTCCATCAGATGGATGTTAAATCTGCCTTCTTGCATGGGGACTTGCATGAAGAAATCTATATGGAACAACCCATTGGCTTCATCCAAAAAGACTCCAGCCTTGTATGTCGACTTAAGAAATCTCTTTATGGTCTCAAGCAAGCTCCTCGGGCTTGGTATGCCAAAATGGATAGCTTTCCTTTAGAATCTGGCTTTTCTAGGTGTTATTCTGACAATACTGTCTACACCAAGAAAGTGGGCAACTCTCTTATCATCCTTGTTCTTTATGTTGATGATCTTATTCTTACTGGTAGTGATCCCAACCTTATAAACCATGTGAAGTCCAGCCTTAAAAAGAAATTTGAAATGACAGACTTAGGACACTTACACTATTTTCTCGGTCTTCAAGTCTTGCAATCCAAGGAGGGTATTTCCCTTTCCCAGTCCAAGTATGCTTGTGATATTCTTCGTCATTTTCACATGGAAGAATGTAAGCCAGCCCCTTTTCCCTTTCAGTCTGGAGTCAAACTTTCAGTCTCTTGTACTTCTCCTGAAGTTGATGCTACCTTATACCGTCAACTTGTAGGAAAACTCTTGTATTTAACCCATACTCGTCCTGACCTTTCCTTTGTTGTTGGCCTTGTTGCTCGTTTTATGCAAAACCCCCGTGAAAGTCATTGGAAAGCAGCTAAAAGAATACTTCGTTATGTTCGAGGTACAATACAGTTTGGGATTCATTACAGTGCCAAAGCAGCTCCTCTATTAGTTGGTTTCACTGATCCTGATTGGGCTGGTGACCCTGATGATCGGAAGTCTACTGCCGGTTATGTCTTCACTCTTGGTTCAGGACCTATTACATGGGCTTGTAAGAAACAGGCTGCATTTCTCTTTCGTCAGCAGAAGGAGAGTATCGTGGTGCCGTGGAAGCTAGTAAGGAAGCCTTGTGGCTTCGTCAGATCCTATCAGAATTGGGCTTTGATCAACAACATCCGACTACACTTTGGTGTGATAATCAAAGTGCCATTCAACTTTGCAAAGATCCAGTTCAGCATCAGCGCAGCAAACACATTGAACTTCACATGCACTTCATCAGAAAGCTCATTCATGACCATGTTCTTGAAGTGCAATATTGTTCAACAGATGATCAGGTTGCAGACATCTTCACAAGGGCTCTCACAGAGGCGAAGTTCACTAAACTTCGATATATGCTTGGAGTTCAGGAAGTTGTCACTAAGGGGGGATAGGCTCTAGTGCCTCCTTCCTTCTCCTATTGTGTCATATTTGTAAATCCTTCAATCCTATCCCAAGTTGTTCTTAAAGGGGGGATGTTAGGATATTCCGACACATAGGAATAGTTAAGTTCAACTTGGTCTAGTATAGTTAGGTTAGCGTTAGGTAAAGTGTGTTTCTTTACCGTTGTACATTTTGTAACTTACAATTCGACGGTCACGATATGTAGTGATCCGATGGTTCACTCTCTCCTCGGTATTACCGACACTTGATCCGTGGCTTGACACCCGATTGGTCCATGAGTTCTATTTAAAGCGCATGGAGGGTAATTGTTCGGGTAATCCGTATATGAGAGAAAGCTTATGTAAATTTTCATTCTTTGATTAATAAATTGCCTGAAGTGGCCACGTTGGCTCAGGTCGTGGACTGTTTCCCTCTTTGATGGTTTTAACCACGTCAAAAATACTGGTGTATTGATTTGAGATCTGGTTGTAAGCGGTGTCCTTTTGGTGTTCTTTCTGAGGAACTTACCCTGTAAATTCCTACAGATTTACCCAATTATGAGGGAAAGAGTGTCATCATGGTGGTAGTTGACAAACTTACCAAGCATGCACTTATCACATCCATTTAAAGCCAGTACAGTTTCTACAACATTTATGGAAACAATTCAAAAGCTACATGGAAACCCAAAGATTATTGTAAGTGACAAAGATCCCATTTTTACAGGAAATTTTTGGACAGAATTATTTTCTTGTCTTGGTACTCAGTTAGCTCATAGCTCATCTTATCATCCTCAATCTGATGGGAAAACAGAGATAGCAAACAAATGTTTGGAAGGATATCTTCGTTGCTTTGTATCTGATAAACAGACACAATGGGTCAAATGATTGCCTCCGGCTGAATGGTGGTATAAGACTTCCTTCCATACCGCAACAAAAATGACCCCATTTATGGCACTTTATGGATATCATCCACCATCCATCACATCATATTTAAGACAAAATTCTAAGGTTCAAACAGTGGAACATCACATCGAGCATCAACAACAAGTTCTCCAACTCTTAAAGGATAACCTCGTGTTGGCGCAGAATAGAATCAAACAACAGGCAGATCAACATCGCAGTGAAAAAAATTTCAATGTAGGTGATTGGGTATTCCTACGGCTACAACCATATAAACAAATGTCCCTCAAGCAAGCTAAGAAAGATAACAAATTGTCACCAAAGTATTATGGTTTGTACAAGGTGTTGCAAAAGATTGGTACTATGGCATACAAATTGGAGCTTCTTGCAGCTTCTCGAGTGCATCCAGTTTTCCATGTTTCATGTTTAAAGAAGGTTATAGGCAACAAGCTCCCAGTTCAAACAATATTGCCAGATCTTGGCGAGGAAAGAAAAATTATATTGGAACCGGAAGTAGTCATAGAAACAAGAACTCGACAACTACAAAATCGATCCATTTCAAAGTATCTCATCAAATGGAAGAACTTATCCGCTGAAGATTCCACATGGGAGGATGAGAATTTTATACAGAAGCATCCAAAACTACTCAAGTGTTGAGGACAACAATTTTTTGAAGGAGAGGGGCATGTTAGGTCCCTATAATACTAGTGATGCTCCCATTAATATTGTAGTTGTATCCCTTATTAATATTGTTGTGCCCCTTATTGTCCCCATATTGTTATTACTGTGCCTCATAGAATCCCTCTATTGTTTTTATTTGCCTTTATATTATTATTGTTAGGTCGGCTTGGGTATATTGTGACCCCTTAGACTCCTATATATAGAAAGAAGGTTTTGTCATTTGAATCATCGAAGAATTGTTCGTTTGTGTAATGTAAAGGAGGTTTCCCCCTCGAAGAGGCTTATTTCTAAGGCGTTCATCTATCTTTTCTATCTTTTTGTGAACTGGTTTCATAACACTTGAGGTGTGGCAGGAGGAGGGGAATATATTCTGGGGTGGGGGCAGTATGTTATGGATGTGTTGAGAAGATTTCACATGGAAGACTGTAGACCCATGTCTACACCTATGATCATCAACTGGAAGAAGATTCATGCTTTAGATTCTAGTTTAGCGGATCCCACATTGTATAGGTAGCTTATTGGGTCCTTGATGTATCTGGTCAACAATAAGCCAGATATATGATTTGCAGTGAACACACTTAGCTAGTTCATGGTTGAGCCTAGGTGGGTGCACTAGGTAGTTGCAAAGTACATTCTTCGCTAGGTGCAGGGCACTATTGATTATGATATGGACTATAGGCAGGGAGATGGAGTGAGGTTGGAAGGTTACATAGATTCAGATTGGGCAGGGTGTGCTTCTGACAGGAAAATCACTTTAGGGTGTTGCTTCGGATTGGGTTCGGTAGTTGTGTCGTGGTTTAGTTGAAAGAAAAATTCAATTACTTTTAACTCTTATGAGGCTAAGTATATGGATGCTAGCCAGGCTAGTTGTGAGGCCATTTGGCTTCACAAGTTGTTGTATGGATTATTTGATCAGGAGTTGAGACCGACAGTTATTCACTGTGATAATTAGAGTTGCATTAAACTCATAGAGAATCTAGTGTTTCATGACAGGTCAAAACACATTGACATGAGATATCATTTCATCAGGGACTATGTTCAGAAGGGGGTAGTTAAGCTGGAGTATATATTGACAGATGAGCGGGTGGCCGATATTCTCAAGAAGTCCTTTGCCAAGAGGTAAGCATGTCCATTTTAGGGACAAGATGGGTGTGGCGAGAAGCACTTTTCTTAGTAAGAGGGAGTGTTCATTTTTTATGTACCTTGGACAAGTGGTTTCCCATGGGTTAGTCTCTACCTAAGGAAAAGTGTCCAAAATAATTATTTTCCTAAGTGTAACTTTATAAAGTGAAAGTGACTTTATAAGTCGTAAATTCAATGTTAAATTATAAAGTGAAAAGTGACTTTAGACATAAAGTACAATGTGGGTACTTTATTCAATACGTGAGTTAAAAAATAGAAAGTGAGAATTAAATGCACATTTATTCTCATCCCTTTATCTAAATGAATCTGAGCCACTAAATCTTAGGGTTTCCCAAAAGTCTTTTAAGGAAACAAAAGGGGGAAAATAAAAGAGAGACCGCATTCATTCTTCATGAGTAAATTGGAGAAAGGAGGCTGAGAGCTAGAGAAAAGTTCTAAAGGAGAAATTTGTTGTAGCAAGCTGAAAGAGTGATTTCTAGGCAAAGTTGGGCATAGAAATCAAGGCATAGAAGACAACAAGAGGTGCAGTACAAACAACATTTAATGTTGTGAGTTGCACGTAGTTCGAGAGAATTTTTTGAAAAAAAAATCTGTACAATCCATACAATGGTACCAAAATCCGTACAGTCCATACGGAATTCGTAGAATACAGTCCGTACAGTATGTATCATACATTACATATTTTCAGCTTCAAGTGGGCATGCAAATCGAGGGAAAATGGGCACAGTTTTCGAGTTTTGGGCTGAAGAGATAAGTTGTATTTTGTTGTTTTGTTTTGTCTGCAAATGTATTTTTCCTAAAACTGAAAGAGAAATAAATTTAAAGATATCTCTAATAGGTTTTCCTCGAAGAATATTGAAGGGGGTTTTTCCTGGGTCTAAGTTGACCAAAAATCTGTGTGTATTTTTATGTGTGTTGCTGGTCTATTTATGTCCATATTTATTTTCAACATGTGTTAACAATCCCATGTGTTTTAATCTGAAAATTTCATTTCCATAATTCTATATGTTGAATATATGTTTATGGGAAAGGGAATTTAACTGAATGGGAGTGAAAAGGTGAAATTAAAACCGAGTTGGGATTGCAGGAAATTTTTTAGTCATCAAATTTCAGCATACAATTATGTTGAGGGCCAAAAATGTCTGCCTCAACATTGGGGGATAACCACCCGGTCCGGAGCTTAAAGCATCTCCTTTTCCATTTGAAGTAGTGGCTCTGACTGGTTTAACTAGGTCCAGTTACCTTTTCCCTATCGCTATTGGTTTACGATAATATCTTTAACTACCAATAGACAGGGATATCAAATCATTTCTTCTTGTTGATCACGCAAAAGAATGACCCTTAAGCTGATTTGGGTTCAGCCAAGCCACAACTAAAATTTTGTCTTTTTGAGAAGAGGACTTAAAAGAATGTAGAACTTAATCTAAATGCAAACTTATTCTATAATGCAAGCAAAAGAAACTAATCCTAATCCTATCTCAATTAGGCAGATATAGATCTAACCCAACTAAGAGCAAAATAATTAAATGATAAGGATTTAAATATGTATGGCTTTTAGTTAATATCAGGCTAATGAAGAAATTCAATTAACTGACATTCGTGAATACCAAAACACATTCTATTGAGACCTCTTAACTGAAATAATAGACCAACAATACTCAGGAAATAATTCACAAAAATGATATTGATTGTCAAATCAGTAAATCCAATAATTAAACAATAATATGCGGAAATAGTTCGCAACACATCACTATTTAATAAATCAGTTTTATAAAACAGATTTCTGAGCAAATAGTTACTCAGCAATCAGAATTTAATCCATAAAAGCATAAATACATAATAACAATATTGAAACAAATTACTCATATCAACACAAGTGCACAAACATGAATAAAATAACACATTCTTGTTATTATAAAAATGAAACTAGTATTTGAAACAGTAGTATTAGAAATACCAATTTATTGAATTCATTTCTCTGACCCTCGTCTCCAATAGTGGTTTGCATTGCTTGAACTTCTGTTCTTAAAACTAGAGCTTCAATAGTGCAAACTCTGCCCATCATACACAAGTTAAGATACAAAGGAAAAATCCTCAATAATCCTCAGATTTGAGATTTTCTCTCCTCCCTCCTACAACTCTAAATTCATGTTACATAAGTGCTTTTAGAAGTCCAAAATTGCAGAGGAAAGCAACCCCCTATTACATTCTGCAATCCATCATTTATAATATTTCCAAAGGTATTTTTGAGATGAAAGTTTGTTGAAGAAAAATATGTCCAATCCAATTTTATTTTCTCAAACTTCCAATCTTTAGTTGTTGGAGCATTCTCATTGATTGAGATCTTTTTCTCCATATCTCTTCTACTATTTTCCTGCAAAAAGAAATCAAAATAAATTAAAATGCAAAAAATAAAATCAAGATGCCATTTTTGGCATTTAAAACAAATCCAATCAAATACAATTAATTAATTGAAAAGGAAATATAAGCTTTCTATTGATGCATATGATGATTTTAATTGACCAAAGATATTATTGATGAATGAATCTGCAATTAGAAGAGGCTTGGCCAAATGAAAATGAAGAAAATAAAACTCAGAAAATTGATTTTGCTTAAAAATTTGGAGCTTGATCTTCTGCCTGTTTTTAGACCCAATAAATGATTCAATCTGTTAGTGAAATCTCCTCAAAATTGTTCTACTTGATTTTATCTTTTCAATGAGTCGTTTTGTGCTTCATTTGGCTAAGTAAAACTCAATCTATGAACCTTCAAAATTGATGAGTCAAATCTGGCATAAATCTGAAAATTCTGTTGCTAAGCTAAAAATCAGAACTTTAATTAAAAAATCTAATCCTAAATTAAACTATAATTATCTAATTATTTTATTAAACTATTTATAATTAATATTAATCTAACCAATTAAAAATATTTAATTAACTATTATAAACAATTAATTATTGAATCTAATTAATATTAATTTTAATTAAATTAAATTAATTATATTTTACATATTAAGTTAAATTTAATTAATTTAAAATTAATTATTTTAAATATAAATGTTATTCTAATATTAAATTACATTAACTTAACCACTTCACTTAAATTACATTAACGTACCACTCACTTCACTCATACGTATATTTAAAAACTTAAAAAACCAAAATCGAATCACAAAGGTTGTTATGAGACTTTGTTTTAATGCTCCTTTGACTTTTTTATGATTGGAATTGGGACGATTGAAGTTGTCAAGGCTTTTTAAGAATGTTGCGATTGAAATTTCTGATGCGATTTTTCGATCGCCTAATAATTTTTTATTTTATTTATATATATAATTTTATATTTTGGTTTAATTTTATTGAGGTTTAGTTAAGTTATGAAATTATTTAAAGCATAATTTACTTATCTAAATTACAAGCATTTTAACATTTTGAGTTTTTGACATTGGTAATTTATTTGAAAATAGAAAATTGGAATAAATTACTGAAATCTTGATGCTTTATGATTTGGCTAGATTATGTATGAGTAAAAACTGAAAAAATATTAGTAATAATTAACTAAGGGTTAATATTGAAAATAAATGCATTATCAAACTAATTTAATTACAAAAATGGGATATTGTACATTTTACGTATTTTTAACCTCGAGGACATAATTGATTAGATTTCAAATGAGTGTCATTTACAAACCAGTTGACCAAATGAGGCGAAACAAGTATCAATGGAAAGCTTATAAAAAAATCGATTTTAACAAAGCAATCAAAACAAGAATCTAAAGAAAATGAAAAATTAAGATAATCATAGGGTAATAAAAGTCCTAAAAGGTGTTTAACCAAAAATATTATAGAAAGGGTCCCCGTTATTTGAAGTAAACAAGTCAAAAATTGGGAGGTTGTGTTTTACCACAACAATAGCGACACACGGGAGAAGAACTAGTTATCTCTGTTTGATATGAATGAGATTTTCTTAAAATTAAAGTAAAAATAATTAAAGAAGAGAAAATTATTTTTGGAATGCTTGACTAGGTTCATTAGTTTGAATAAAAGAAAGAATCATCTTACTATAATTTTCTTAAAATTCCTTATAAATTAAAATATTTCAAAACTCTATATCAGTCCTTAATTAGTTGTAGAGATAAAGCAATGGTCACTTTATAGCTTAGCCTTTTTTTAAATATACTCATTTGTCACAGGTAGAGCCACTGCTGCCAGCAAACATCAATAGTCTCGACAGGGCTACCTTTTAATCATGAATGATTCAGAATCTCATCTATTTAAGAATTATTGACCTAGTGATAAATCCATTTATATATGTTTTTATTTTTATTTTTTTAATTCTTAAAAGCCATTGTCATGGTTTGGTAGCCATATAGTTGACAATGCCATTCACTGGTTGTAATTGGACTGAACAAGCTGACTCGTGGTGAGACCCCTTGTCTTATAATTGTTTGCAATCATAAGCCATTACCCTGGTTTGTTTAGCAATGTTGGTAATGTTAGCCTATTTTTCCCCTATGATCATGGTAAGTAGGCTCATGATGAGTTCTCTTATCTTTTAAGTTTAAATATAATTTTGGATTACACTTCAGAAAAATAAGACTTTTTGGACAGGGAGAATCATTGACTCTTGAAGAGTTAAGAATGACAATTTCAGAGTTAAAGGTGCTTTACTGTAAAGTGTCTTTACTTGATTAAAAATAACTTCTCTTGACTGATAATAGAATTTTGAAAGATCTTAATAAAATATTAAAATCTCAAAATAATTATAATTTTGATGAAAAAAAAAAAAGAAATCTCTCAAATTTTATGATACTTTGTCAACTTCTCTTGTTTTGTAATCTCTTCCTTAAATATGTCTATATTTCCCTATGTATGTCAACCATTGTTAGGTAACAAAAAAGCCTTCCATATAAATCATGGCAGAGTCACCAAAATTAAAACTGAAAACAAAAGGAAAAGAATTCTTAAGCTAGAGTGAGAAAAGAAATCAGCCAACAAAAATAAAAATGAAGAAATTTAAAAGTGGAAAGGAAAATCCAAGTTTTGAAAGATAAACTCTAACAAAAAATGTTTATACCAATGTCTCAACAAAATGAAGTAAAGGAAAATAATCATGTAATCATTCCTTCTTATGTCGAGATTCAGATAAATTATACCTTGTAGGGTTGTAAATGTTTTAGGCTTTAGATAGCAGTGATGATAAAATTCAGACACAATGAAAAATTTATGTCTGATGTCAATCTTCTTGTTTCAAAGCATTATCTTAATCATTTTATAATAAAAAGAATGCTTAAAGAAAAAAACTAAAGGTTCAGAAACTTCCTAGTCTAGTTATTTCAACAAAGATTATCGTTGCTTCTTGAAATAAAACTAGGAAAATAGTATAGGACTTCCAAAATATGATCTGCCAGAGGATTGAAAGCTTTTATGAAGAGCTGCAAAACAGATTTATATATCAGAAAAACAAAACTGAAACTAAAGTAACGAAATGAAAATTAATGAAAGTGGGTACATGAATCTTACCATTGGATAATTGAATTTGATCTTACATGAGAAGTATTAGTTTCTCCAATACTAACTCACTTCTTCTTTTAGTTAACATTAAAACATGAAGAAGTCAAACTAACCAAAATCTTATAACCCAAAATCATTATTTATTTTATTTAAATTAAAACAATTCGCAAAATGTAAAAAATGGATGTTTTGTGTTCAAGGGAATCAAAATTAAAACAAATGCATCAGAAATGAAAATGAGAATATGCAGTGATGAATGTTCTCAAAATATTATAAGTTTCATATAAACTTCATGATTTTTATAAATTTTTCAGAATTAAGACCAAATCCAAGATAATGAAATTTAAATGTGAAGATAGAGAAGTCTTTAAAATTCATATGAATTATGGAATTATATATTTAAAACTGAAATATATGAAAAATTGAAATGATTTAAATATGCTGCAAATTTGTCATCAATTGCTTTAGTACCATAGCGGTTACCTAAGATTACTTTAAAATATTTCATACAACACAACGCATTATCGGATGATTCACATTGCATGTTTCTTCCCATGCTTAAAGTTTAATCTGCAAAATTTCACCTTTGTTGATATGCCATATATTGATTAAATGTTAATGGCATAAAGGCATGCGTTGGAGTCTATCGCATTGGAAGCTACAATGGCAAATTTGCAATATGAAAACATGCGATGAGAACATATGTGATATCGTAACATCAGAATATTGGAAAATAGTCATGTTGGAAATGCTAATATGATTTTTGTGATAGCGAGAGTGCGATGGATGACGTGGTTCTTAAGTGGGACCGGCTTTGGGTCTCAAAAGAAATCGACGATCAGCGAACTTAAGTACATGATGTAATAATTTTGATACATCGATATGCGATGAAGAATGGACCCCATAAATTTATTATGAGAATTTAATATCATATTGGATCCGAGACATCGGTACTTTTAAAATTATGACCCTACCATTATTGCGATTGAATGGATGCGATACTTTTATGAACTTGATTTAAATTTCATATCGGGTCGAGAATTGTGTGAACAACACAATATTGGTAAAGTCATTTTATCAGAAAATGAGCGAAAAGGAACATCGAAGATGTATGGATTTTGTAGTATTGGCGATATGAAATGTTCTGATATGAATCTTCCAATATTGTTTTAAATGTCTATTGGGTTTTCTAATAAATGAAAGCAAAGCTAAAGAATACTCAAATTCTAATGAATCACAAATAAAATTTCCTTGAACTTCTTGCAAATTTGAAATAGGTTTGCTGCTTACTTCAAGTTCCGAAAATAAATGGAAACCTGCAAATGAAACATAACAAGAATTAGAAATAAACTAAGGAAAATAGAAAATAAATGAAAATGAACTTGTAAATGTGTACCTGGAATGAAATTTTCTGTAAACTTTACCTCATGAATCTTCAAATTTTTCCTTGGATTTATCAAAATTCTGACTTTGTTCAAAATCATCTCATTATTTATTCTAAATTAGAGTGGACAATCAAGCTAAAGGAAATCAATTATTCATGTTCAAAAAATTTGAAATTCATAGAATTCATCAGAAACGAAAATGAGAATGTGCTCCCTTTTGAATTGCAACAACAATTTATTACCTCTGCTCATTATGAATTATCTTGAGAAGAATCTGTATTGTTATAATGATTGTTAGTAAATAAATATGATGTATATTGCAGCATCAGATAATAAACTAAAGATCAGAATAGGATAAAGCCACTCATTATGAAAGAATATAATCAAATGTGTGCACATAGTAACATGGACACCCTTAAGGTCATTTTCACCAATTTTGAGGAAAATAATATAAACTTCATGTGACTATAGCGAAAAGTTAAACTTATTAATAATAATCAAATTGGTATTAAGATTTTGAGCTCAGACAGTTATATTTTTCACGGGATAATAATGTCAAGAAACTTTGTATCATCAAAACCTTCGATATATAAATTTAAAAAGAAAGTTTTAGAAGGAAATTTCGAAATGAAGAAAAGTGGCTTTGAGGTGATCAGTGTCAAGTGCAAACTCAATTGAATTTAGTTAAGACATTATTCAAAACAGGCAGAGATATAATTATGAGTAGAGGTATTGTTGCAATAGATTTTGATTTAAAAATGGGAACCAAGATTCAAAAAGTTTCCGATGAGGAGAAAATGTTTTACTGAACATGTATGAGAAGGGCTGATTGCTTCGCTTTATTTTTTTATCTGCAGAACTATTAAAAATAAATTAACTACATAAAACAAACTAACTAAATTAATTCTATTGCTATTCTAACCATATACATAAAAATGACTAGGTATAGTCATATTTCTAGTGTAACCATTCTCTCATTTTAATTCCTTTATATATACATAGTTCAAATGTTAATAACAAAAATACAAATCTAATTAAACTAAGAAAAATAAATCTATAAGTAGAATTTACAGTGATTGTTAGCTACTTAATTAAAATCTCATTCTCTTGAAATTTCCTTTTCAATTGAATACCAATTGGATCATAGAAATCTGGATGGATTTCTATTAATGATTGGAAAGGTTTGAAAAGGGAACATAACAGGGTAGATTGTGGAGTTGAGCTTTTAGATCCAAAGGCCTAAAAAAATTTGTTAGCGTTATCTACAAATGTTAAACTATTAACAATCTTCCTTGAAGGAAAACTTTCCAAATAGTTTTTGAATAGGCTAAAAAATGGGTGAAAATATGTTAAATAAAATGGAAAATTATTAATTGGATTAGATTGTTGGTCAGGTTATGAAAATGCACTCTCTTGTTGATACTGCCTTTGAGAAGAAAGACACAATTGATAAGAGATAAACATCGATTGAAATTGAAATATTAATAGCTTTTGATGTTCATGGTTATAATATGAAACTTCGATTTCTCAACCAAGTAATGCATCAATTGAGTGTTCACTATTAAAGTGCTCAATATGTCAATGTAAAGTGTTAAAAATTTGGAAAATAAAATCAGAAAATAAATCTAAATTTAAACAAAATAAATGTAAAATAAAAAATAAAATGAAATCACTATTGATACAACTAATGTTACAACACAATTGGGATTGTTTTGAAATAATTTTTTTCACAAGGATTGGTTAGAATTATGGAATTTGAATAATTGTCAATTCCAACTTGTGAATTAGAAAGAAAATTATGATTATGAGTAGGAATGAGAGCTTGATTATGATATGAATCATAAATTGGAATGTTTTCTCAAATAGTGAAATCATGAAGATAATTTGCCGCTCTAGAATGAGGATTGGTTGGAAAAAAATTTAATTTGAAATGTTCCTCATTTTCATATGTTATTTGAATTTTCTCATGAGGATTCTCTTTAGAAGAATAGAAATCAATATCCTCAATGTCAGAGTAATTATCATAAACGACTTCACAATATTCTCTAGAATTCCCTTCCATCTCGTTCAATATATCAAAACAAGGAGGAATAAAAATTCTCCAATGTTAGTGAAACCTCCTCAGAAATGTTCTCATTGATTTTATCTTTCCAATGAGCCATCATGTGTCTCATTTGGCCAAGTAAAACTCAATCTATGAGCCTTCAAAGTTGATGAATCAAATCTAACATAATTCTACAAATTTTGTTACTAGACTAAAAATAAGAATTTTAATTAAAAAAATTAATCCTAAATCAAACTTTAATTATCCAATTATTTAATAAACTATTTATTAATTAATATTAATTTAACTAACTAAAATATATAATTAACACTATTTTATTAAACTGATTAATATTAATCTAATTAATAATTAATTTTAATTAAATTAAATTTAATTTATATTTTTACATATTAATTCATTTAAAATTAATTATTTTAAATATTAAATGTTTATTCTAATATAAATTACATTAACTTACCACTTCACTTCATGAGTGATAATTTAAAACTAAAAAACCAAAATCGAATTGCAAAGGTTTGTTATGAGACTTTGTTTTAATGCCCCTTTGACTTTTTCTAATGATTGGAGTTGGAGATCGGGAGGATTTAAAGTTGTCGAGGCCTTTTAAGAATGTTGATTGAAATTTCCGATGCGATTTTCCGATTGCTTAATAATTTTTTATTTTATTTATATAGTTTATATATTATTTTTTTTTGGTTTAATTTGTTTAATTAAGTTATGAAATTATTTAAAGCATAATTTATCTATCTAAATTATAGACACTTTAATATTTTGAGTTTTTGAGATTGGTAATTTATTTTAAAATAGAAAATTGGAATAAATCACTAAAATCTCGATGCTTCACGATTTGGCTGGGTTATGTATAAGTGAAAAATGAAAAAATGTTAGTAATAACTAATTAGGGGTAAATATTTAAAGCAAATGCATTAATGAACCAATTTAATTACAAAAATAGAATATTGTATATTTTACGCACTTTTAACCCCAACGACATAATTGATTAAACTTCAAAGGAGTGTCATTTACAAACCAGTGGACCATATGAGGCGAAAAAAGTATCAATGGAAAGTTTATAAAAAAATGATTTAACAAAGCAATCAAAACAAGAATCTAAAGAAAATGAAAAATTAAGATAATCGTAAGGTAATAAAAGTCCTAAAAGGCATTTAACTAAAAAAAATTATAGAAAGGGTCCCCATTATTTGAAGTAAACAAGTCAAAAATGGGGGGGGTTGTGTTTTACCACAACAAATTCTTAGGAAACTTAAGCGATGTGCTGCTTGTATCTTAAGAAAGCATAACAAACAGTGTTTCATGATTCTCATTCCAGAGCGCATAGAAAACTTGAACTCATTCATTCTAATTTATGTGGCCCAATGCTTGTTCTTTCTACAAATGGGAATAAATATATGATGACATTTATTGATGACTACACCATAATGTGTTGGGTTTATTTATTGAAAAACAAATTTGAATCTTTTGAAACATTCAAGAACTTTTATGCATGGATTGAAAATGATGCACAATCTCATATTGGCTCTATTCGTACTGATAATGGAAAATAAGATATTTCAAATGAATTTGAAAACTATCTTCACCAACATGGTATCAAACATCAAACAACTGTGCCTTATAATCCCCAACAAAACAGAGTAGATGAAAGAATGAATAGGACAATCTTAAATATGGTACATTCGATTATGTTTCTAAAGAATGTTAAGTTGATGTTTTAGGATGATGCAATTCTATGTGTTGTGTATATAAAGAATAGGTGTCCATCTCATTCTATAAAAAACAAGACTCCCTATGAAATGTGGTATGGCCACATTCCTTCGGTGAGGCATCTCAGGGTTTTTGGTTCCACATGTTATGCCTTGATACCTAATGAACAGAGAAACAAAATCAGTGCAAGGAATCACAAATGTATCTTCTTGGAGTACTCAAATACCTCCAATGAATATCATATTTATGATGAAGTGAATAAGAAATTTATAATATCTAGAGATGTGATCTTTCTTGAATATTCCAAGACTGAGAATGTTGTTGAGCGACAGCTTGATCGCTTGGATAGATTCGGACATGCAAATTCTTTTCAAGAGTTTGATAATGAGATTCCACATATTGAATGGGGGAGCCCTATACCTAATCGATTTGTGCAATCTTCTTCTGAAACACTCTCTCCCTCGCATGAAGATCCAACCACTGATAACACTTTGAGTGATGTGATTGACATAATTGGGGGACTAAATCTTGATTCAGCCCCATCTAAGTCAAATGAGTAGCCTATGACATCTCAGAAAGGTCCTCCAAAATGGCTGACAAAGACACTTGAAAGTGTTCATCCTCATGAGGTTGGAAAGACAGGAATAAAAAGTTAACCAAACATAATGGAGGTGATGTAGATAATCCTGATTCATCTTTTGATATGGATGTTTCTTATGATTTTGAACTAAATTTTTCTATAGATTTCGAACCAACTTTCTTCAAAGAAGTTGCTTCTCATGATGAATGGAAGGAAGTGATGCAGAAATAATATGATGTTCTGATAAAGAATGGCACCTTGAAGCTGGTTGATCCTCCATTGGGAACCAAACCAATTGGTTGCACGTTGGTCTTCAAGAACAAGTATAACGAAAATGGATCACCTAACAAGCCCAAATCTAGGCTTGTAGCAAAAGGTTTTTCATAGAAGGAAGGGGTCGATTATGAGGAGACTTTTTCCCCACAGAAAAATGGGCTACCATCCAGAGACTCTTTTCCTTGGCAGCTCAAAATGGTTGGAAATTCCATCAAATGGATGTAAAAACGACTTTCTTGAATGGAGATATGAAAGACAATATTTTTATGTCCAAACCATAAGGATTCCTTGTGAAGGGTTAGGAACACAAAGTATGAAAGCTTGTCAAATTCTTGTATGGCCTCGAGCAAGCACCGCGAGCCTCGTATGAGAAATTGACTGAGCATCTTCTGAAACTCAATTTCAAACATTATGATCTTGATGATGCAACTTTGTTTGTCAAGAAAGTTGATAAAACAGTTGTATATATTGTGGTGTATGTAGATGATATTTTGATGACAAGGAACAATGAGAACTACATTGCATCCATAAAGAAAGAATTGAAGAAAGGTTTTGAAATGGTAGATTTGGGCTATGTTCACTACTATCTTGGTATTGAAGTAACTCAACATCTGAAGTGTATACTCCCCTCTCAGAAGAAGTACATTGGAGATATGTTGAATAGGTTTGGCATGGTTGAGTGCAATCCTTTGACTACTCCAATGGAACAGAACTTAAATCTCACATCCACTGAAGGAAAATAATTTGAGGATGCAACAAAGTATAGACAGCTCGTAGGAAATCTCAACTACCTAACTACTACTAGAATATACATTTCATTTATTGTTGGAACTTTCTCCAGGTTTATGCAAAAGCCTTGTGAGGTTCATTGGTTTGCTGCAAAAATGAGTTCTAAAGTACTTGAAAGAAACTCAAGACTTTGAACTCAAGTATACACAGGTGGGTGACTTCAGTTTGATTGGATACTCTAATTCATATTTCGATTATAAAAAATAAATTGGGGTATCTACTTCAGGTTATGCTATGATTCTTGGATAAGGAGTTGTGTCTTGGAGGTCACGCAAATAGTCAGTTCCAACAGATTCCACAAATGAAGAAGAATATGTGGAAGCAGTTGGCGCAAGGAAGGAAATTTTGTGGCTCGGGAAAATTCTAGAATATTTGCAGGAGAAATAAGTGCATTCAAATCCTCTTTTGATTTACAATAATTATGTAATAAAGTTAGCCAAGAATCCAAAGTTCCATGATCGAACCAAGCACATTAATAAAAATATCATCTAATTCAACATCATGTTGAGGCAAAGACAATCCACCTACGACATTGTTCTACAAATGAGTAAATTGCAGGCATCTTCAAAAAAGCACTTGGAAGGGAAAAGTTTGAAAGATTCAAAATGATGCTTGGACTCACCAACATCCCTTTAGATTAAGGGGGGGAAACTTAACACCTAATCTGAAAGGATTGAGATTATTGTAAATATTGTAAATAGTTTTAGTTGTGCATTGGAGAAAACCAAGAGACCTTGGAAATTTAATCCCAAGAGTCTCTCCACTCATGTATATATTCATGATATGATTAATGCAATAAACAAGTTAGTCATGGAGTTACCCTCCTGAGCTGACAGATCCAATAGATAAAACTACTTCACACACACACGTATACTTTATGTGTGCTTAAAAATAAGATATACTATATAAGAGCCTTAGTGGAAGATTTGTTGGACGTTTCTATTTAGAACTCGACCATTACATGCATCAGAAGATATATATAATAATCTTCCACATATTGAAAGAGGAGTACCAACTCTATAAAAACAAGGAGAGCCTTTCTTGTTCCCGATAAGATTTTCTCTTAATGTTGGTATCTTTTCCTTCAGCGAGAAAAGTGATTAACACATCTGTATTCTTACTTTTTTGTCAGACTCATTTTATGGGCATGTCCCACTTTGTTGATTTGTGGTCAAGGACTTTTTGGAACCCATTTGAGGCCTCTTTTGCAATTAAAATTTTGTAAGCTTAACTCTTAACCTTCTAACATTATTCTATATTTTGAAGTCTTTTCATCAATGAAAAGATCACATTAATTGAAATTTGTATATGGAAGTTGTATTCCATAATTTGCCCTATCATGTTCATCACCATGGTAGTGGATGTCATGTCAAATTCATTACTTGCATGTGTGGAAATATTTGTATGAGGATTTTCAGTAAGGTTCTAAAGGGACCAAAATCCTAACAATAAGATTGTGTTGAGGCGTGAAAAATCCCTAACTCTAACCTTATATGGCTATGAGGATATGTTAAATTTTGTGCCTCAATGAAAGGGAGGAGTTCCATTCTTGTTGTATGAAGCATTGTTTCATAGGGAAATAGAGCATTAATAGTGTGATACTGTAGCAAAACAAACGAAGTAGATGATTATATAGTGTTGAAATTTCTAAGTTTAACCCCTTAGAAATTCTTCATGTACTATCTGATTTATTTCTTCCTACTTGTTCAATTACTTAACAAGTTATTTACCATGTAAATAGTGAAAATAAATACAAGTACAGTATCAACACATACAAATCATCAACTGAAAGTAAACAATCACACAAGTGACACCGTTGTTTTTGGACTAATGTCCCCGGAAAAACCCAATGCGGGAAAACTAGTGCAGCTATTCAGAGGGTTTTATTATTATACAATTTCATAATACAACCTAGGTGCCAGAAATGGCTCACCCAATAGAGAATGCCCTTGGCAGTAGTACCTCTCAATCCAAGACATATATTCCAGCTAAAACACTGGATGAATGATCCCACGGCAACAATGCAGCTTATGCTGCTCTATGTCACTCTGATAGGGACTGCGTCACCCTATCCGACTCTCCAGCTCTCAGTCTGTCACACGAAATTCTCCCAGCACTGCCTCTAGGCCCTGCGTCAGCCTCTCTGTCCTAGCATCATCCTTTTTGGGCTCTGCATCAACTTCTAGATCCTTTGCGTCAGCCCCTCGACCCTCTGTGTCTCACGCACTGGCCCTCTCTATCTTTGTGCAGCACCTAGCTACCTCTAGTTGGCTCTGCGCCCCTCTCCCGGCTCTGTGCTAATACTCTTGGTACTAACTCTTCATCTATGCTATGTATTCACTTCCCCTCAGCTGCAACTTAGATCACTCACTCAATTTCCTCAGCAAACCCTGCCCCAGAAAATCGAGTTCTTGATCTCTCTTGGTGTGCTGTCCAACTGACCCTCAAGCCTCCTCTTATACTTTTCTTGTTGGTCCATCAATGACCGAGATTAAATCTCTAATCAACAACTAAGATTATATTTGGCTTGATCCATGAATTTTGGACCATTCTAACCTAGTTTTATATTAATACCCTTTAATATTTTATTTTTCCTAAGTTTAGACTTAAGAACTCCATTAAAAATAATATTTATTTTAATATCTCCCAAACCGGTTAGATTTTTCCCAAACCCTTTCTGGGTCTTGGATATCTCATGTTCTTTAGCCTCTCCACCAATTTTTGTGG
Source organism: Pinus taeda (assembly GCA_000404065.3). Classification (NCBI taxonomy): domain Eukaryota; kingdom Viridiplantae; phylum Streptophyta; class Pinopsida; order Pinales; family Pinaceae; genus Pinus; species Pinus taeda. Next base: position 20,248 of record APFE030017627.1, read on the forward strand.
CTAGAGCACGTCCGATGCTACCCTAAATAAACACTCCCTCTTAGCGAGGATTGTACTCTAGTAATACTCCTCACTGAGTATCACCCTGATCATCCAACATCAGTCCCTGTGTTGACCCTGATCATCCAGTATCACCCTGATCATCCAACATCAGTCCTTGTGTTGACGCTGATCATCCAGTATCACCCTGATCATCCAGCATCAGTCCCTGTGTTGATGCCAAACATCCTTTGCACTATTGCATCATATACTGCTACCCATGGCCCTGCCACTGCCACTGTTGCATTTGCAGTGCATCCCCTCTCATCATGTTGCATCGTGCTACCCATAGCACTTCTACTGCTAACTTCTACACTGAAACTCAGTTAATGAGAAGTAAGTAATTGATCCTCCCATCTCTTACATCTCTGCCAGGCTAGAAACACTCTGATGCTGAAGCTTTGTCTGTCGTTGACAAGTGCTCCCTCCACTGACCTTTGCGTTGTTGCAAGAACTCCATGCATCTTGCACTGTTGCCTCACGCTTTCTAGGGACTTTTTCACTGTAGCACTTTTGTCACTTCATCCTCATCTGTCTCTACCCACATCCACCAGTCCTGGTACTCCTCTTCGGGGCTCCCGTAGCAAGGTATAATCCAAGAGGTTGGGTACCTCAAGGATCCTGCCCCTCATCGTCTGTAGTCCATCTGACTACAGCTCGATGTCTCCCCACTTCCTCTCAAGTAGCGCATGAGCATTCATGGCACAGTTGTCATCTATGTCCACTTCTTTCTCCGCCCTTGTTGGCGTTACCTTGGTCTCAAAAGCCTCTCCCTTACTCTTCTTCGTCGGAAACGGGTTCGCATAGTGACCCTGTTCCCCACAATGGAAGAATTTGACCTTGGAGAGGTCCTTCTTCTTTTTCTTCTCCTGATTTCCCGCATATGTGAGAACCACATCTTCTTCTTCCTCCTTTTTAATTCCAGCCCCTTTTCCACTACTCCTTGCCTTAGTCACCCATTTGATCTCTTCTTGATGAAGCGTCGCCCACAGTTCCTCCCAATCTGGAAGGCTCGACCTGCCCAGTATGCTCTGGAAAAATACCTCCCATTCCTTTGAGACTACGTTCAATGCGGTCCTCACCATCAGTTCCTGATCCGGTATGGCCCCTATGGAAGTTAGCTAATAACAGATCTCCTTCAATCCACCAAGGAAGACATATATCTGCTCTCCCTTCTGCATCTGGTATGACAGCAACTGATTTTTAAGTAACATCTTCCTCTACACGAAAGTATGTTGGTACAATTTCTTCAGGGCCTCCCACATCTCATTTGACGTTTCCTTCTCGGCAATATGCAGCGCCACAAGATCCTTGAGCCCATCAAGGATGATGCACTTTTCCCTGGCCATTGCCTCCTCATACTTCTCATCTTCAGCTGGAACAACTGGGATCGCTATCATTTTCAAGGCGAAGTGCTTGATGTGATACCTGCCTAGAATGGACAAGATCCTAGACTCCCAGACTACAAAGTTGGAAGCTTCGTCCATTCTATCCTAATCTCTCAGCCCATTCACTGTCGTCTTGCTTCTCTTCTTCCAACTCCTCTAAGTCTCTTTACTTCCCTCCTGGAAGTCCTTAGTTCAACTCCCTCTGAGTCTCGATTTCCTTTCTGGAAATCCTTCCTCCTTGTTCTTGCCTTGTTAGGTATTGTTCTGACCACGGTACCCCACCATCTTCGCTCCGCAAATTATCCGCAGCCCCCTATACCTCAGCAACTTGAAGAATTGAGCCTCTAAGCTCTGGGTAATCCTGGCACCGGAAAAATTCTGCACCTCCTGGACACAGTGTCAATCCTTCCTGGCTAAGAAAGATGACTAGGCACTACGTAGGTCAGGTCTGCTCCTCTTTGCCACTATGTTGATCCTCCTCCTGGCTCGAATTGATGACGCATGCACTCTATGTCACCCCTTCCTTGCTACTTCTTGCTAGGAACAACTTCTGTCACTCGGGACAGTTTTTTTCTGCTACTACTGCTCTGCTCAGTTGATGCCTTCATTTATCCTATGATCTGCAACCACGCTCTGATACCATGCTGGAATTTCTAAGTTTAACCTGTTAGAAATTCTTCCTGTACTATCTGATTTATTTCTTCCTACTTGTTCAAGTACTTAACAAGTTATTTACAATGTAAATACTAAAAATAAATACAAGTACAGTATCAAAACATACAAATTATCAACTGAAATTAAACAAGCACACAGGTGACACCGTTGCTTTTTGACTAATGTCCCCAAAAAAACCCAATGCAGGAAAACAAGTGTAGCTATTTAGAGGGTTTTATTATTATGCAATTTCAGAATACGACCTAGGTGCCAAAAATGTCTCACCCAACAGAGAATTCCTTTGACAGTAGTACCTATCAGTTAGAGACATATATTCCAGCTAAAACATCAAATGAAGGATCCCACAGCAACAATGCAGCTTCTGCTACTCTGTGTCACTCTGATAGGGACTGCATCATCCTATCTAGCTCTCTAGCTCTTAGTCTATCCCACGAAATGCTCCCAGCACTACCTCTAGGCCCTGTGTTAGCCTCGCTGGCCTAGCGTCAGCCTTTCTGGGCTCTGCATCAGCGTCTGGAGCCTCTATGTCAGCCCTTGGACCCTTTGTATCTCACACACTAGCCCTCTCTAGCTCTGCGCAGTTCTTGGCTGCCTCTAGCTAGCTCTGCATACCTATCTTGGCTCTGCGCTAATCCTCCTAGTACTAACTCTGCCTCTCTACTATGTATTCACTACCCCTCAGTTGCAATCAGATCACTCACTCAATTTCCTCAGCAAACCCTGCCCTAGAAAATCGAGTTCTTGATCTCTCTTGGTATGTTCTCCAACTGACCCTCAAGCCCCCTCTTATACTTTTCTCATTGGTCCATCAACGACTGAGATTAAATCTCTAATCAACGGATAATTTTAGATTTAGTTGGATCCATGACTTTTGGAAAATTCTAACCCAGTTTTATATTAATACCCATTAATATTTTATTTTTCCTAAGTTTAGACTTAGGAACTCCATTAAAAATATTAATTATTTTAATATCTCCCAAACCGGTTAGTTTCTGCCCAAACCCTTTACGAGTCTTGGAGATCTCATGTGCTTTAGCCTCTCCACCAATTTTTGTGGCTAGATCAGATCCGATGCTACCCCAAATCAACATATAGTAACCACACTAGTTAAGATGAAGCATTTATGAGGCTCTACACTAAGTATGCTAGATATGAGGTTATAGTGATGGTATGATATGATTATGAAGTAATATGTGATGATTGACAGTATGTGTGAAGAGATCTATTTTTGTCATGGGTTATGATTTGCAACGAAGAAGTTAAATGGTTTAGTGTTTAGTAATCTTAGATATGTATGCAGGTTTGCTTCTGGACAGTTGTATACATATGCGAGTGGAAGGCAATTTTTGAACATGGTCGAAGGTTTTGAAGTGGGGGCTAGGGTTTCTTAAGCTTTTTGTAGGCCTGTGTCAAGGATGGAGGTAACAGGAGGAGGTAACTTCCCATTCTTTCTCGTGCTCTCAAGGGGTTTTTAATAAGGGTGTTATGGCGATGTATGGGTTTATCTGGAAAGGTTTCTATCGGTCTTCATAACTTTTCCCGGGCTCAAGTTTCGGTTGGGAGAGGGTTAGAACGGCCCATAACTTCCCTAGGTTTCCATGTTGTTCTCAACGGTTTTGTCATGTAACTGGCGGTGGGTCTCTAGGGTTCATAAGCTTCACCAGGGGTTAGCAACTATGGGGGTTTGACTCGGCTTTTTTGGAACTGCACCCAACAAGAAAACATTTTTTTCTTTGTTTGTTTGTTTTTATCTATGGAGGCGGATTTAATTGATTATTGTTCAGACAACTTGACCCCTTCGAACATCTGGGTGGAAGAAAAACCCATGTCATGTTCTGGGAAGGAACCGGAAACAACTCCTCTACCGAATGTGCAGGTAGTTGATCTCTCCCGATGATGGATGACATGGAGGTGACCTTGCAAGGTTTGGGCTTTTCACAACAGGCTGCAGCAGTAACGGATGGGCTAATTGTTGGTGTCCGACTGTGAATGTTATGATTCAACCCTTTTACGACATTAATATGTCAATCCAGGGTCGTTTGTTATTGCCAAGGTATCATGCACTATATATGCAGGGGAAAATTCATAATCCAGCAATTGATCAGGAGTTCAATTAATTAATTAAACATGCAATCTAAAATAATAAATAAATTGTAGCAGCATAACGATTCACAGCATCAATTGTAACAACAATACGTTTCACAGAAGCACACTAACTTTCACAGCAAAAGGGAAATAAAATGCATAATTAAAAATAATGCACACATATGCACACAGGCACAACACCTAATCAGGAAAGTGGGCCCAACTCCCTGGTCAGGGATGTGCTTAACTCACAGATTCGCGAAGGAGATACGAAAGCTGGAAATTGCATTAATATCAAAAATAACTATTACATAACTTAGAGATCTCTCGCTCACCCCGACTCCCAGCGACAAATCCCCTTTTATACAATTACATCCAACAACCATGGTGGTTGTTTGCCTAAAATTACATGATAGTTGTAACAACAAAATTGAATCAAAAGATAGACAAAAGGAGATTTGTCGCAGTTTCACTATAACAGTTGCGGGTTAAAAATAGTGCCACCAACTTTGGTAATGAATCTTGACCTTGTGGCTCCAAATTTGCGCAATTAACGAGATTCGCATCCAATTGGTGATGATTCCTCGGACTTAAACATAAATGACTAAATAACTTGTGAAACATGACAAGGGTTATACCTGTAGGGATTTTAGGCACAAAATAGTTGGTATGGAAGTATAATTAGCAAGAAAACAAGGTAAATAGATAAACAAAACAAAGTAATTTTGGCCCTCAACGTCTTCCCCCAACTGACTTTTCTGCATGTCCTCATGTTGTCCGTCGTCGTCACAAGTCTGGGTTCACTTGACTATGTTCGGCATGCAGCTAAGAAAGGTCGTACTTTTCGGCCATCTCAGTACCAGCTAATTTGTATCCTCGAGTTGTTAAAAAATCCTTCCACCAGTCGCTTCTCACCTCATAGGCTGGGGTGTATGTGTCAATTGGCACCCAAAGAAGTGGGAATTGAAACCTGAGACCTATCCAGTGAACCATAGAGGTTTGTAGACAAGCCATATAGCGCGGCATCATTTCTAATGCCCTGGAATAATTGTGGGTTCTGAAAGGCTCTCTGAGTCTTACCGCAGAGGAAGATAGCATCCACCTCCTTTGACAAGCATCTTTAGCCTCTTCCTGACAAGAAACTATTTGAGTAGTGCATAGTTGTATGCACCATTTCTGTGTTGCAAGCATTTGTTCATTCTTCCCTTCAATGTTTAGAAAAGTCCTATGCTTATTAAGGATACTATCAAACGGGAAGTGTTCTCTCCGAACAAATAACGGTCGAGTGGCTTGGTTGACCTCAAAAGTATCAAAAGCCTTTTTCCACCTGACTTGATTGACAGTATAAGAGGTGAATGCTCTGAGTTGGATGTCTCCCACATAAGGAATAGGATTAAAAGTTTGATCATCCTTCAAGTAATATTCATGCATATAAAGTTCACAAAGAAGATGTTGGTCTAGAATGTCATGCACTCTCATGATCTGGAGGAACCGCATTGAGTCTTCGATCTTATGACTAATTTCATGGAATATACTCTTCAGACAAAATAAAAGATATTTTTCATGCAAGAACAATGTGTAGTTGTGAGCTGGAGGGCGGCAAGCAAGTACTTTTTGTGCAAGATCAAACATTTCTTCCTTATATGTCTTCAAGATGCGCACTTCTTCTTCCAACTGCGCAATTCTTCTTTGTTGTTTCTCAAGCTTCCTCCTCTCTCTATATTCCCTATCAATATAACTAGTGACTACCCTTGTTGCTTGTTCTCTAACAGTCTAAATTCCCTTCTAGTGATCTTCTACCGAAATAGATCCTTGTTGTAAGCGCATGGCAATTTCCTACCATTTTTTAATTTTAGCAGTCAAGAAGAACTCATTGCTTTCAAGTAACCATTCTATTGGCTCAGTCTGTGTCGCAGCAGAAGTTGTAGGAGGGTCTTCGGCCTGGGCTGCTACATGTTCTTCTACTTGATTTGCAAGTCCATCTTTGAGAATTCTAATCTTTCTCCTATATCTTCGTGCTTCCCTCTTTAATCAACAAATCCTCTTTTTCAGCTGAATATTGTCAATCTTCAACTGCATGTTTTCATTGAATTGGGACTGGTATCTCTCCTTGAAGGACTTTCTCTTCATGTTGTAGTCAATGAATTCTTGTTTAATGGGGATTTCTACCACCAATTTTGTGGCCGATGTGGGGCCTGGTGGATCCTCAGCATCCATGTCAACTTTTTCTTCCTTAATTCTTACTTCCTTAGTCTATCCATCAACTCGAATTTCATCTTGTGGTTCCCGAATTATTACATCTGGAGGCTCCATATTCACGGTTTCTGTTTCTATCATCTGCTTATCAATTCCAACAACATCCGTCTCGACCCCTCTAAATTGTTTTGGGACTATCACAGCCAGAATTTCGACATTGACATCATCTTCCCCCACTGTCTGTATATCCTCTTGTGCTGGAACCATCTTTTCGTGTTGAAATTCAGCTTCAATCGGTGGGTCCTTTTCTGAGTTCTTGTGTCATCTAGCAGGATGTCACCCTCAATACTCCGTTCTTGTACTTGATGATTTATTGTTGGACCTTGAGCTGCCTCATATTCTCGTGGCTCATTCTCAGCACAAGTCTCTTTTGCCACTAATTTTGCACGACTGCCCATATTTGTGGCTTCTGCCACTGACGTGTTGGCTAACGCTAGTTCTTGTGGAGCAATGTTAGCCTCCACACCTTCGACCATATTTTCCTGTTCTTCGATGAGAGTTTGTACTCAAGTCGCAATTTCCACCAGAGTATCCAATTTCCTCTCACTGACCTTCAGAACAGGCGGCACCGCATTCTCAACCTTTGAACGAAGGGGTGTTCAAAATTTTATAGCCCCCCTCGGTAGACTTGCGGCGAAAGGTGACTGAAAAAATTTTCCTTGGCCTCACCTGTACATGGAAAATCAACCTGTTTGCCTTTTTGTTTCACTAACCGAGTGACTCTCTTTGAATTTTCTGTTGGTTCTTGAGAAGCACTTCTAAACACAACTTCTATGACTTGTACTGGCTCCAGTATGATTTCTGTGGGTGGTGTTGGTTCTTATAGGGAAGCACCTCCTACACCCCCTTGTTCAGCCCTTGGAATTTTCGTGGCAAGTGTTTCTTGTGCATCATCAGCAACATTATCGGCATCATCGATTTCCATTCTTTCTTCTTCCATAGCCTCCGCAGTTGATGTTCGTTCTTGTGGTACAGCATCGGCTACGACATTTCTCCCTTCTGCATCCTGTTCGTTGATTTCCCACTCCATGGGTAATAATCCTGCCAGTTCTTCCTCTACCGATTCAACAAATTGTGGCCATGACACGGATTTTGGTCAAGTTCCTGGATAACCAGCAGTCGGACTCCCAGCACTTGTCGAGAACGGCAAGCAGAATGCGCCATCAACTGTAAGCTTTTCATTAAGAAAAATGGCATAGCTATCGAGTAAACTGGGGCACATCGATATCAGGGGTTCCAGAATCTTAAAGTTATGTTTGAATAGAATAGAGAAACATCCTTCACAAGTAATGTACCTTGATAGGAAATAGGTGACTTCTCCCCAAGAATAGGGTAGTAATTTTCGGTCATATCCCTTGCCACTTTGAGCTACTATCTCGCCGGCTTGAAAAAATACCTCTGGATATTTTGCCAATGGGGCCTTCCAAGAAAACCATTTCTGGCCCCCTTTTGGCAATCTTCTGGCAACTGCAATGGCCTCCTTTGTAACCAGAACTCTCAGCCCCCAAACCTTAGAGTATTCACCTTCTAAATTTAAGGTGAATTCTAATGTGATTGTTTCATCAAATCCCTGTAGTCTTTGAAAGTAACTGCCCCAATATGCGTCCCGAAAAACTTGCCATACATTCCGGTTAATAAGAACTTGCACCATCGTCACTGGTTCATGTCACACAGCAGACCCCCCATTCCTGCTCAAGCTCCAGTGACAGCGTTCAGACTAGCAGCAAAACCGTTAGAGGGAGTGTCGGCGAGCTAGTTTATTGCAGAAAAGGTAGTGAAATAATATCATGCAAAGGGGTGTCGAATGGAAATATGTAGGTATATAAAGGGAATATCCACAGCCAATCATAGAAAAAACACAAAGAGCAAGTGGGTTTTTGGCAAGAATGGGAAAAATCCATGGCCAGGTTATAATAACTTTGCATGAAAATCCGATTTAAATGCACAATATTCACATGATGTTTCAAATCCATATGGTTATCAATTAATCATGTGTAATGTAATGGCGTCATTATGGGTTATACATACCAGCGCGGTTTTTCAGAAGTGATGGGATGGATTATTATGAAAATTTAATTGTTTGTCGTATGTCATCATGGTTGTACACCCCTACACCCCCCCATTAAGAAATGATCATCCGTTGTTGTTCCCAAGTCATGTCACAAAATTATTAATCATTATGCTAAGTCTAATTAGGATCATACTTGGTGCTTACATGGCAGAGTAGCATCATGCATGGTATAATGGTGTTGGAGGATTCACAACGTCAGGTACTTAGAAGATTTTTCTTACCATTGTAACAGCATGGGAAGAGTAACAGCATCGGAAGTAACAACACCGAACACTTAGAAAAAAATTTAGCTTCGGAGGAGTAACAGCATCAGGACTAACATCACCGAAGGAGTAAAAGCACCGAACACTTAGAAAAATTTTCAGCTTCGGAGGAGTAACATCACCGAACACTTAGAAAAAATTTTCAGCTTTAGAGGAGTAACAGCATCAGAAATAACAACACCGAAGGAGTAACAGCACCAAACACTTAGAAAAAAAATTAGCTTCGGAGTAGTAACAACATCGAACACTTAGAATAAATTTCTCCTCAACAGCATAAGTTAGAAAAATCTTCGTGCACCTGTGGAAGTACCTACAAAAAAACAACGAGTAGTAACAACATTTAT